>PJEM01006943.1:0-103262 GCA_004023845.1 Helogale parvula
TCTCCGCCATCTTGGCTCTTCCCCCACCATATCTTCTTGATCCATTCATCAGGTGATGGACATTTAGGCACTTTCCGTGCTTTGGCTACTGTTGACAGTGTTGCTATAAACATTGGGGTGCACGTGCTCCTATGCATCAGCACTTGTTCATTTTAGCCACTCTGACTGGTGTGAGGTGGTATCTCAGTGTGGTTTTGATTTGTGATTCCCTGATGATGAGTGATGTTGAGCATCCTTTCATGTGCTTGTAGGCCATCTGGGTGTCCTCTTTGGAGAAGTGTCTGTTCATGTCTTCTGCCCATTTCTTCACTGGGTTATTTGCTTTTCGAGTGTGGAGTTTGGTGAGTTCCTTGTAGATATTGGATACTAGCCCTTTATCTGATATGTCATTTGCAACTATCTTTTCCCATTCTGTCGGTTGCCTATTAGTTTTCTTGATTGTTTTCTTTGCAGTGCAGAAGCTTTCTATCTTGATGAAGTCCCAAGAGTTCATTTTTGCTTTCATTTCCCTTGCCTTTGGGGATGTGTTGGGTAGGAAATTGCTGCGATTGAGGCCAATGAGGCTATTTCCTATTTTCTTTTTGAGGGTTTTGATGGTTTCCTGTCTCACATTCAGGTGCTTCAGCTATTTTGAATTTATTTTTTGTGTATGGTGTAAGAAAGTGGTCTATTTTCATTCTTCTTCATGTTGCTGTCCAGTTCTCCCAGGACCACCTGCTAAAGAAGCAGTCTACCAGACATTTAAATCAGAGTTAATACCCATTCTTCTCAAGCTATTCCAAAAAATAGAAATAGAATGAAAGCTTCTGGATTTATTCTAAGAAGCCAGCAACACTGATTCCCAAACCAGACAGAAACCTAGCAGAGAAAAAGAGAACTACAGGGAAATATCCTTGATGGCTACAGATGCAAAAATATTCAACAAGATACTAGTAGGTTGAAATCAACTGCTTATAAAAGAATTATCCAACATGGTCCAGTGAGATTCATTCCTGGGTTACAGGGATGGCTCAATATTCACAAATGAATCAATGTGATACATCACGTTAACAAAATAAAAGATAAAAACTATATGATCCTGTTGATAGATGCAGAAAAAGCATTTGGCAAAATACAACATCCTTTTTTAATAAAAATCCTCAAGAAAGTTGGGATAGAAGGAACATATTTAAACATCACAAAAGCCCCTTATGTAAAGCCCACAGCTAATATTATCCTAAATGGGGAAAAACTGAGAGCTTTCTCCCTGAGATCAAGAACAAGACTGGAATGTCCACTCTCACCACTATTGTTTAGCATAGTACTGGAAATCCTAGCCTCAGCAATCAGACAACAACAACAACAAAAACATAAAAATTGGCAAAAATAAAGTCAAACTTTCCCTTTTTGCATATGACATTATACTCTACATGGAAAACCCAAAAAACTCCACTAGAACTGATCCATGAATT
The DNA here is from genome assembly GCA_004023845.1 of Helogale parvula. NCBI lineage: Eukaryota > Metazoa > Chordata > Mammalia > Carnivora > Herpestidae > Helogale > Helogale parvula. The sequence goes on from PJEM01006943.1 coordinate 1,452, forward strand.
CAGCAAATCGCAGCATACAAGATCAACGTACAGAAAGATTGCATTTTTAAACACCAATAATGAATCTACAGAAAGAGAAGTTAAGAAACTGATCCTATTCACAATTGAAAAAAACACATAAAGTACCTAGAGATAAACCTAACCAAAGATGTCAAACATCTGTGTGATGTGAGAATGTAAAATGGTGCAGCCAGTAAATTTTCCACGCAAGAAACAGGCAGAAGACGTGAACAGGCACTTCTCCAAAGAGGACATCCAAATGACCAACAGACACATGAAACGATGCTCAGCCTCACTCACCATTAGGAAAATACAAATCAAAACCACACTGAGATACCACATCATGCCAATCAGATTGGCTAAAATGAACAAATCAAGAGACTATAGATGCTAGCGAGGGTGTGGAGAAACGGGCACCCTCCTACACTGTTTGTGGGAATGTAAACTGGTGCAGCCACTCTGGAAAACAGTGTGGAGGTTCCTCAAAAAACTATCAGTATAACTCCCCTATGACCTAGCAATAGCACTGCTAGGGATTTACCCAAGGGATACAGAAGTGCTGATGTATAGGGGCACATGTACCCCAATGTTCATAGCAGCACTGTCAACAATAGCCAAATCATGGAAAGGGCCAAGATGTCCAACAACTGATGAATGAATCAATAAGATATGGTTTATATATACAATGGAATACTACATGGCAATGAGAAAGAATGAAATCTGGCTATTAGTAGCATCGTGGATGGCATTTGAGGGTGGCATGCTAAGTGAAATAAGTCAGGTAACTGAGGACAGATATCACATGTTTTCAATCATAAGTGGAACATGAGAAACTTAACAGTGGACAAGGCAGAGGTGAAAGGGAAAAATAGTTGGAGAGAGGGAGGAAGGCAAACCATGAGAGATTCTTGAATATTGAGAAAAAACTGATGGCTGATGGGGGAGGGGGAGAATGGAAGGTGGGTGATGGGCATGGAGCAGGGCACTTGTGGGGATGAGCACTGGGTGTTATATGCAAACCAACTTGACAATAAACTACGAAAGAAAAATTAAAAAAGTAAGCTCCACTTATTTTAATATATAGATCATGTGGACAGAATATTTTAATAAAACAGCATATTTTAATAATGCATTAGGCCAGATGAAACTGTGATATATATGAAACACTCTATGCCCAAACATGAGTATACACATTTTTAATTTTTTTTAATTTTACAGTATAATTAACATATAGTATTATGTTAGTTTCACGTTTACAATAGAGTGAGTCAATAATTATATATATATTACTCAGAACTCATCACCATAATTATAAACTTCTTTTTTAATAGTTTATTGCATTAAATGCGTAGATTGCTTTGGGTAATAATGATATTTTAGCAATGTTTATTCATCCGATCCATGAGCACGGAATGTTTTTCCATATCTTTGTGTCTTTTTCAATTTTCTTTATAGATTTTCTATAGTTTTCAAGATCAAGAAACAGAGCTGACTTCCCTAATACATGGAAAAAAAACATGGAGCATTAGACAAAATGAAGAGACAAAGGAATATGTCTGAAAACATATGCAAGAAAAAAAGAGAAATGTTTAAAATAAATAAAATCAGAGATAGAGGAGAGATATGATTTCACTCATACATGGATTAAAAAAATAAATCAATAAACAGAAAAAGCAGAATCAGATGTATAAATATAGAGAATAACTGATGGTTGCCAGATGTAAGGAGGTGGGGGAAAGGGAAAAATGGTTGAAGGGAAATGAAATATACAGGCTTTCAGTTATGGGAAGAGTAAGTGATGGGAGTAAGAGGCACAGCATAAGTAATATAATCATTGATATTGTAATAACGATGTATAAATACAGATGGTAACTACATTTGTAGTAAACATAGCATAATGTTTAGCTTATTAAATCACTATGCTGTGCACTTGAAACTAAATAACATCGTGTGTCAACTATACTCAAATAATAATAATAATAGGGTAGAGAACATGGAAATGAACTCATATATGTGGACAAATAATTTTCAACAAGATTAACAAGACTATTTAATGGGAAAAAACACTCTTTTCAACAAAATATGCTTGGAAAATTGAATATACATATGTAATAAAGTTGAACCCACATATCTTATTCCATAAAAATTAATTTGAAAAGAATTTAAGACATATAAATAGGAAATAAAACATTATAAAGCTAGTAGAAGATAATATAGAGGGAAATTTTCATTATTTTGGATTTAGTAATAATTCCTTAGATATGGCACCAAAATGACAGGGAATAAATAAATAAATAAATAAATAAATAAATTGGATTTCATCAAAGTGAAAACATTTGCACACAAAAGAAAACTATCAGCAGAGTGGGAGAAATTATTTTTCTAGGAACTCATGCACTACCAAAACTGAAACAGAAATAAGTAGAAAATATGAACAGACCCATAACCAACAAAGAAACTAAACAAGTTATCAAAAATCTCCCAACAAATTAGTGTACAGGGCCAGATGTCTTCTCAGAAGAATTCTACCAGGCATTTAAAAAAGAGTTTATACCTATTCTTCTCAAACTCTTCAAAAAAAAAAAATAGCAATGGAAGAAAAGCTTCCAAACTCATATTATGAGGCCAGCATTACCTTGATTCCAAAACCAGACAACCACCCCCATAAAACGGAGAATTGTGGGCCAATATGATCAAGTGGGATTTATTCCTTGTCTGTAGGCATGGCTCAATATTTGCAAACAAATCCACATGTTACACACGTTAGTAAAACAAACGGATATGAACCACATGATCTTTCCAATAGATGAAGAAAAAGCATTTGACAAAATACAGCATCCTTGATATCTTGATAAAAACCCACAAGAAAGTAGGGTTAGAAGGAATATACCTCAACTTCATAAACACCATATATGAAAGATCTAGAGCTAATATCATCCTCTTGGAAAAACTGAAAGCTTTCCGTCTAAGGTCAGGAACATGACAGAAATGTCCATTCTCATCTCTCTTGTTCCACATAATACTGGAACTCCTAGCCTTAGAAATCAGAAAACAAAAGGAAATAAAAGGCATACAAATTGGCAAGAGAAAAGTCAAGCTTTCAATCTTCACAGATGACATGATAGTCTATATGAAAAACCCAAGAGAAGCCATCAAAAACTTCTAGAACTAATACATGAATTCAGCAAAATCATAGGATATATAATCAATGTACCAAAATCTGTTGCATTTCTATACACCAAAAATAAAGCAGAAGAAAGAGAAATCAAGGAATCAATTCCATTTACAACTGCAACAAAAATCATAAGATACTTCATAATAAACCTAGTCAAAGAGGTAAAAGATCTGCATGCTATAATCTATAGAAAGCTTATGAAAGAATTTGAAGAAGACACAAAGAAATGAAAAAGAAACATTCCAGGCTCATGGATTGGAAGAACAAATAGTATTCAAATGTTTATACGACCCAAAGCGATCTATACATTCAATGAAACCCCTATCAAAACAACACCATGGTCCCCTGCCAGGTCTTTCCTGTTGTATCTATGAATGCAAACATATGGTATCTATCCTTCTCTGCCTGACTTATTTCACTTAGCATGACACCCTCGAAGTCCATCCACTTTTCTACAAATGGCCATATTTCATTCTTCCTCATTGCCATATAGTACTCCATTGGAGAGGAAGGGGGAAAAAGAGCGGGGGAGAGTGAGGGACACAGATCAAGGGAGACTACTGAATACTGAAAACAAATCATGGACTGAAAGGGGAGGGGGAGGGAGGGAGGGTGGTGATGGTCATGGTGGGGGACACTTGTGGGGAGAAGCACTGGGTGTTATATGGAAAATAATTTGACAATAAACTATTAAAAACAACAATAACAACAACAACACCATTCTCCACAGAGCTAGAACAATTTTAAAATTCGTATGGAGCCATAAAAGACCCGAAATATCCAGATTAATGTTGAAAAAGAAAACCAAAGCTGGAAGCAACATAATTCAGGATTTCAAGCTGTATTACAAAGCTCTAATCATCAAGAAAGTATGGCACATTGTTTTCCAGCACTTTGAATTTACCACTTGTCTCTTTCCTAACCTGTAAGTTTTCTGCTGAGAAATTCACTAATAGCCTTATGAGGATTCCTTTGTAGGTTATGATCTTTTCTCTTGCAGTCTTTAGACTTCTCTTTTTTTTTCTTTCTGACTTTTTAAAGTTTTGTTATAATGTGTCCTGATGAAGATTAATTTTAGATTGAAATAATGAGGTGATCTATTTATCTTCATAAACTGGGATTTCTGAATCTCTCCCCTAGTTTGGGAAATTCTCAGTCATTATTTATGCCTGCTTTTATTATCCTTTCTTGCATTCTTTATTTCATGCATTGATTTCTTCAGCTCCAGAATTTCTTTTTGGTTCTATTTTATCATTTTTGTCTGTCAGTTATTTTTAAATTTTATTTGTTTATGAGAGAGGGAAGGAGAGAGAGAGAGAGGTAGAGAGAGAGAGAGCGCAGGAGAGGGGCAGAAATAGATGGAGAGAGAGAATCCCAAACAGGCTCTGCAATGTCAGTACAGGGCCTGATGCAGGGCTGGAATCCACAAACCATAAGATTAGGACCTGAGCTGAAATGAAGTGTCAGGTGCTTAACTGACTACGCCATTCAGGTACCCCATCTGTTAATTCTTTTTAAATAAATTAATCATCTATTGCTTTACTAATTTTTTTGAATTGTCTGTCTGTGTTTTCTTGTAGCTCCTTAAGTTTCTCTAAAACAATTCCTTAGAATACTTTATTAGATAAATCATTAATGTCTATGTTTTTTAATTTGTTTACTGGAAGATTATTTTGATTTTTGGTGATGTCACGTTTACTTAAACGTTCATGTTCCTTAGAGTATTCTATTGTGTTTGCATTTGTTGTAACAGTTTTCTCTTCAATTTTTATTAATTGCACTCAGAGTAGAAATACCTACTATTGTCAGTCTTGGTATAGATTCTGAGGCTTACTCATACCTTTTCTTGATACACCCACCCCATGCTTCTTGAGATCTCTTGTAACAGAATTTTTTAGCTTGTGTGTCTTTTTTTTTTTTCTATCCTAAAATGTGCCAAGCTAGCTGTTGATAGTTTTTCTTTTGTTTTCCCAAAGATGGTGATATAGCTCAAGTTTGTGTCTTTTCCTTTGTTCACAGATCCTGGCCTGCTTTCTGTATGTGCTCTCTGTAGACCAGAGCTCAAACTTACTTCCACCTTGGAAATGTGCACAAGGTCCTGGTTAAGGAGCGGAGGGTTGGTATGTGGTGTCCTGGGGCCACCTGCAGGCCAGTTGAGGGAATTTTCAGGTGAAGTTTTCCCTGTGGCTCATGGTCAGGCTTCCTGATGAAGTCTATAATACAACCAGTGGGAACCGCTTTCCTTTAAAATCTTGCATGTTACTTTCCTGATTATTTGCTTCCCCCCAGTCTTAGATCTTTCAACTTAATGCTGTAGATGCTGCAATAGACAGAGATACGTTTCTTTGGTAGTGTCCACCACAGTGAAGAAGTCAGGCATTCACTTACTGGCTCTTCCTTTACCCTATGGAGAAATCATAGGTAGACTCACATAGCCGCATGCTGTGCTGCCTTTGGGGAAGGGTGATGCTAGGCAAGCCAAGACTTATTAAAACCTATTTTAATCTGTCAACACTTGTAATTTTTTGATCCCATGGAGTGCTACAACTTCTCTTTTGGAAAACTAGGGTTCTATAAAAATGGCATCATCTGCAGGTGACTGTCGAAGTCATTGTTGTGCAGACAATCCCAAACCAATGGACACATAGGCTCCTTCCATATCTTTACTATTGTAAATAATGCTGCAATAAATATAAGTGCATGTATTTTATTCATGTTAGTACTTTTCAGTGTTTTGGGGATAGATATTTAGAAGTGGAATTACTGAATTATATATTCAGTATGATATATTAATATTTTTTCAGGAACCTTGATAATATTTCCATTCCCACCCACAGTGTACACATGTTTCCTTTTCCACACATCTTTTCCAACACTTTTTATTTTATACCAGTCATTCTGACCAATGTGAGGTGATTATCTCATTGTGATACTTTTGCCATTTCTTGTTTGTACTTCTTTAGCAGCCTCCTAAAAAGACTGCTGTGTAGAATTTTCCTCACCTTCGACCCACTCTAAATTTTGGTCTGAGTGATGTACCAAAACAATTCATTGTCTCTTCAGTAATCTACAGGATAAATTTTAAACTCCTTAGAATGGCATACAAGTCATTCATAATCTGTAAGCTTTCTTCCACTTTAGGATTATATTAAGACACTGCTTTCTTACTGTATGGTCCGGATATTATATAACTTTATTTTTTATTTATTCATTCATTCACTTATTATTTTAAAATTCTTATTTTTGAGAGAGAGACAACACACACATGTGAGTGTATGTTTGTGCAGGAGGGGGCATGGAGAGGGAGACAGAGGATCAGAAGCAGGCTCTGTGCTTACAGGATGACAGCAGAGAGCCCTATGTGAGGCTGAAACTCATGGACCATAAGATCGTGACCTGAGCCACAGTCAGATACTTAACTGACTGAGCCACCCAGGAGCTCCAACAATATTTATTTAACAATAACCAGAAACTATCTTCTCACTTCTGATTCATCTTTCTGCACAAGCCAACATAATGTTTCAGCCATGTAACATGCATAGTTAATGCTTTTTTTAAAGATATTTGGGTTGTCTTTTGGGAAGCCTACTGTGAAGTAATTTTTTTTATAATACACCGCCTCAGTCTGAGTTGGATGCTCTTCCTTGCTCTGTTGTAGAGCATAAATTTTAAAATATCTCTTTTTTTGCATATTTTGAGACTCCAGGGGGTATAGACTTGTTATAATTTTTTTTACATTTCCAATCATAGCATAAGAGATGGCAAATAGTTGATGTTCAATACATTTTTATTGAGTGAAAACAGGCCCAAGATATTGGAAAGTAAAGATGGAAATTTTAATTCAAATGTTAAAGCCCTCATGGGATGTGGAATAATGTTCTGTATGTTAATAAATACAATTATGATTATGCTAAGGGTGATATAACCAGCTAGAATGAATGAGTCACACTTAATGGTATAAGATATTCATATAGAGAAATGTTTTTCAACATTCCTTGCCCTTTAGATCACTTGAAATGGGGGATTTTCAGAAATATAGCTATATAGGCTACATTTACAGAAATTTAGTTTCACTTGGACTGGAGTGAGGCCCAGCTCTCAGTGTGTTTGAAAAGTTCTTGAGTAATTGTAATGAGCATTGTATTAGGTTGTTAGATCTACCATAACAAAATATCATAGTCTGGATGGCTTAAAGAGAAGAAAAAAATTTCTCACAGTTCCAGAAGCTAGAAGGTCAATGTCAAAGTGTCGGAAGTTTTGGTTTCTTCTAATGTTTCTTTTCTGGGCTAGGAGAAGGACACTTCTCACTGTGTCCTCACATGACCTTTTTTCTGTGTCTGAACATCCCTATTTCTCTTTGTATGTTCAAATTTCCTCTTCCTATAAGAATACCAGCCAAGCCAGATTGAATTAGGACAGTCTTAATCGCCTCATTTTGGTCAGCTTAATCACCTCTTCAAAGGTTTTATCTCTAAACACACTAACATTCTGAAGTACTCTGGGTTAGCAATTCAACAGATTAATTTTTGTGGAAACACAATTCAATCCGTAAAAAGCACCCACAGAAGAATGTAATTATTAGTATACTTTTTGTTCTGTTCTTCTTAAAAGATTTATTGAGATTTAATTAAACTTCAATATAGCATGCATATTAAAATTGTGCAACTTGATGAGTTTTGATGTATTTGATGTATTTGAGGTAAGTTAAACCATTGTCTCTATCAAGATACTGAACTTATTGATCACTCTGAACAGTTTGCTCTCGTCGTTTTGTAATCTGTATCTTCTCTTCCCCATTTCCCAGACAACTTGTGACTTGCTTTCTATCATTATAAATTAGTTTCCATTTTCTAGAATTTTATTTAAAGTTTGTCATACATCATGAGCATTACTGTATGGTTTCAGCATATTTTATTTTAGGTTCATCCATGTTGTAACACATATCAATACATAATTTCTTTTTAAATGGACAGAATTAAATGGAAATTTCCAAAGAGGACATGAAAATGTTCAACACATGAGAAGATTCTCAACATTAATAATCATCAAGGAAATGTATATCAAAACCGCAGTGAGTTATTACTTAATTAATGCCTGTTTGAGTTAATGTCATGAAGAAGATAAGACACAACAAATGCTTGCGAGGATGTGGTGCAAACAGAACACTTATATACTGTTGGTGAGAGTGTAAATTTGTCCAAACTCTATTGAAAACAGTATGGAAATTTGTCAAAAAAATCAGAGATCCACCATACAATCCGGCAATTTCACCACTGGGTGTATATAGAAAGGAAATGAAAACAGAATTTGGACAAGATATTGCACTCTCAGGGTTATTACAGCGTTACTCATAAGACCAAGATATGTAAACAAGTCATAGGCCCATCACTGAATAAAGGCATAGAAAAGATCTGATACATATACACAACAGGATATTATTCTGCCATATATGAGAATTTCCAAAGAAGGGTGTATTTAAATTTGCAACAAGGTAGATGGACATTGAGTACATTATACTATGTAAGATAATCCAGACAGAGAGAGACATGTACTACATGGTATCACTAATATGTGGAATATTTTATTTAACCTTTTAAAAATTTAAATCCAAGTTAGTTAACATAGAGTGTAATAATAATTTCATGAATACAATTCAGTGATTCATTCACTTACATATAACACACAGTACTCACCCAACAAGTGACCTCCTTAATGCCCATCTCCCATTTAACCCATTCCCCCATCCAAAACCCCACCAGCAACCCTCAGGTGGTATTCTGTATGTAAGTCTTTATGGTTTGCCTCCTTCTCTGTTTTTATCTTGTTTTTGCTTCCCTTCTCTATGTTCATCTGTTTTGTTTTTTAAATCCCACATATGAGTAAAATCATAGGATATTTGTATTTTAATTTGTCTTATTCTGATTGAATCATTTCACTTAACATTAGATACTCTAGTTCCATCCACGTTGTTGCAAATGGCAAGTTTTCATTATTTTTATCACCAAGTAATATTTCATTGTATATCTCTATCATTTCCTCTTTCACCATTCATCAGTTGATGGGCATTTGGGCTTTTTCCATACTTTGGCTATTGTTGATAGTGCTTCTATAAACACTGGGGTAGTTGTGTCCCTTTGAATCAGCATTTTTGTATCCTTTGAATAAATAGCTATTAATACAATTGATAGCTCATACCATAGTCCTATTTTTAATTTTTTTAATGTTTATGTATCTTTGAGAGAGGAACAGAGCATGAGCAGGGAAGGAACAGAGAGAGGGAGAGACAGAGAGAATCTGAAGCATACTCCAGGCTCAGCTGCCAGCGCAGAGCCTGATGTGGGGCTCAAACCTCTGACCCACAAGATCATGACCTGATCTGAAGATGTACACTTAACGGACTGAGCCACTCAGGCACCCCATATTTATAATTTTTTAAGGAACCTCCATCTTCTTTTCCAAAGTGGCTGTACCAGTTTGCATTCCCACCAGCAGTGCAAAAGGGTTCCTCTTTCTCGGCAACCTCGCCAACATCTGATGTTGGCTGAGTTGTTAATTTTAGCCATTCTGACAGGTGTGAGTTGGTATTTCACTGTAGTTTTGATTTGTATTTCTTTGGTGATGAGTGATGTTGAGCCTCTTCTCATGTGTCTCTGGATGTCTTCTTTGAAAAAGTGTCTATTCATGTCTTTTGCCCATTTCTTCACTGAATTATTTGTTTTCTAGGTGTTCAGATTGATAAATTCTTTATAGATTTTTGATACTAACCCTTTATATGATATATTATTTATTAACATCTTCTCTCGTTTGGGTGGTTGCTTTTTAGATTTGTTGACTGTTTCCTTCACTGTGCAGTTGTTGTTTTTTTTTTTAATCTTGATGGGGTCCCAATAGTTCATTTTCTGCTTTTGTTTCCCTTGCCTCTGGAGATATGTCAAGTAAGAAGTTGCTGCAGCCGAGGTCAAAAAGGCTGTTGCCTGTTTTTTCCTCTAGGATTTTGATGGCTTCCTGGATTACAGTTAGATCTTATCCATTTTGAGTTTATTTTTGTGCATGGTCCATATTCATTCTTCTACGTATTGCTGTCTAGTTTTTCCCAACACTATTTGCTGAAAAGACTGTCTTTTTTCCATTGGATATTCTTTTCTGTTTTGTCAAAGATTAGTGGACCATATGTATGTGGGTCCATTTCTGGGTTCTGTATTCTGTTCCATTGATCTGTATGTCTCTTTTTGTGCCAGTACCATACTTTCTTGGTTATTACAGCTTTGTAATACATCTAGAAGTCCGGAACGGTGATGTCTCCAGCATTGATTTTCTTTTTCAACATTACTTTAGCTATTCAGGGTCTTTTCCCGTTCCATACAAATTTTAGGATTATTCTAGTTCTGTGAAGAATGCTGTTATTTTGATAGGGATTGCACTGAATATGTAGATTGCTTTGAGTAGTATTGACATTTTAACAGTACTTTTCTTCTGATCCATGAGCATGGAATATTTTTCTGTTTTTTTGTGTCATCTTTGATAACCTTCATAAATTTTCTATAGTTTTTGGTGTCTAGTTTTTTCAACTCTTTGATTAGGTTTATTCCTACGTATTTTATGGTTTTTGGTGCAATCAGTAATGGGGTCAATTCCTTAACTTCTCTTTCTGAGGTTACATTATTAGTTTATAGAAATGCAACCAATTTCTGTACATTGATCTTAGATCCTGCAACTTTGCTGAACTCATGTATCAGTTCTAGCAGGTTTTTGGTGGAGTCTTTTGGATTTTACTCATACAGTATCGATTCTTCTGTGACGAGTTAAAGTTTGACTTTCTCCTTGCTGATTTTGATGCTTTTTATGTCATTTTTTGTTTGATTCCTGAGGCTAGGACTTTGAACACTATGTTGAGTGACAGTGGTGAGAGTGGACATCCTTGGCGTTTTACTGATCATAGGGGGAAAGCTCTCAGTTATCCCCCCATTGAAGATAATAGTTGTAGGTCTTTAATATATGGCCTATATGATGTTGAGGTATGTTCCTTCTATCCCTACCTTTTTGATGGTTTTATGAACAAAAGAAGTTGTATTTTGTCAAATGCTTTCTCTGCATCTATCGAGAGGATCATGTGGTTGCTTTCTTTTCTTTTATTAATGTGATGTAACATATTGATTGATTTGGAGATATTGAACTACTTCTGTATTCAAGGAATAAATTCCACTTGATAATGGCAAATAATTCTTTTAGTGTATTATTAAATATGGTTTGCTACTATCTTGTTGAGAATTTTTACTTTCGTGTTCATCAAAAAATTGGTCTGTAGTTTTCCTTCTTAGTGGGGTCTTTAACTGATTTTGGAATCAAAGTAATGCTGGCCTTGTAGAATGAGTTTGGATGTATTCTTTCCATTTCTATATTTGGGAACAGGTTTTTTTGAGGTGTTAACTCTTCTTTAAATATTTGGTAGAATTCCTCTGAAAAGCCATCTGGCACTGATTTCTTGTTTGTTGGGAGATTTTTTATTACAGATTCAATTTCTCTCCTGGTTATGGATCTGTTCCAAGTTTATATTTCTTCCTTTTTCAGTTTTGATAGTTTATATGTTTCTAGGAAATTATCTATTTCTTCCAGATTTCTCAATTTGTTGGCATATAATTGCTCATAATATTTTCTTTTTATTGTTTTTATTTCTGAGGTGTTGGTTGTGATATCTTCTCTTCCATTTGTGATTTTACTTTATTTTTCTGGTCCTTTTATTTTTCTCTTTTATCAAACTGGCTAGGGGTTTATGGGTTTTCTTAATTATTTCAGTAAACCAGGTCCATGTTTTATTGACCTGTTCAACTTTTTAATATAGATATAATTGATTCTTGGGTGGCTCAGTCAGTTAAGTGTACAACTGGGCTTTATTTGCTCTTCTTTTTTCAGCTTTTTAGGTGTTAAGTTTTATATTTGAGATCTTTATTCATTCTTTAAAAAGGCCTGGATTGATATACACTTCCCTCTTATGACTACCTTTGTTGAATCCCAGAGTGTCGTGCTTTCATTTTTATTGGCTTCCGTGTATTTTTTAATTTGCTCTTTAATTCCTTGGCTAACCCATTCATTCTTTAGTAAGATATTCTTTAATCTCCAAGTATTCATGGTCTTTCCAACTTTTTTTTGTGATTCATTTTGAGTTTCATAGCATTGTTGTCAGAAAATATGCAAGGTATGATCTCAATCGTTTTGTACATGCTGAGGGCCGATTTGTGACCCATTATGTGATCTATTATGGAGAATGTTCCATACGCATTCAAGAAGAATGTGTATTCTGTTGCTTAGGATTAAGTGCCTTGAACATATCTGTTAAGTCCATCTGGTGAAGTGTGTCATTCAAAACCATTGTTTCCTTGTCCATCTTCTGCTTACATGATCTGTACATTGCTGTAAGTGGTGTTGAAGTCCCCTACTATTATGGTACTGCTATCAATCAGTTCCTTTATGTTTGTGATTAATTGATTTATATATTTGAGTTCTTCCAGTTTGGAGGCATAAATTTTTATAACTGTTATATCTTCTTGGTGGATAAACCCATTTATTATGATATAATACCATTCTTAATCGCTTGTTACAGTCTTTTTAAAAATCTAGTTTGCATGACATATGTATGGTTACTCCAGCTTTCTTTTGACATCCATTAGGATGATAGATGGTTCTCCATCCCTTTACTTTCAATCTGAAGGTGTCTTTAGGTCTAAAATGGGTCTCTTGGAAGCAGAATATGGATGGGTCTTGTTTTCTTATCCATTCTGATACCCTATGTGTTTTGAATGGAGCATTTAGTCTTTTACATTTAGAAGGAGTACTGAAATATATGAATTTAGTCCCCTTGTTTTGCCTGAAGAGTTGGTGCTTCTGGTGATGTTTTTGGTTCTTCTTAGTCTAAAATTTCTTGCAAAGCTGGTTTAATGGTCATGAACTCCTTTAGTTTTTCGTTGGGAAACTTTCTCTCCTATTTTAAAAGACTGCTTTGCTGGATAAAGAATTTTTGGCTGCATAATTTTCTGGTTCACTGCACTGAATATAACCTGCCTCAACTTTCTGGTGACCATGTTTCTGTGGATAGGTCTGCTGTGAAACTGATCTGTCTTCCCTTATAGGTTAAGGACTTTTTTTTCCCATTTCTGCCTTAATAATTCTATACTTGTTTGTGTATTTTGTGAATTTGATATGACATATCTTAGAGATGGTCGGTTTTTGTTGGATCTAATGGAAGTTCTCAGTGATTCTTGGATTTTGAAGTCTGTCTCTTTCCCCAGGTTAGGACGTTTTCCACTATAACTTACTCACACAATCCTTCTGCCCCCTTTTCTCTCTCTTCATCTTCTGAGACTCTTAAGAGTCAGATGTTATTCCTTTTTAATAAGTCACTGAATTCTCTATGTCTTGTGGCCTTTTGTCATTTCTTTCCTCTTTTTCTGTTTTATTTTCTCCATAATTTTATCTTCTATATCAATGATTTGCTGGCATGCTTCGTCAATCCTTGATGTCATGGCATCCATTAGAGATTTATTCTTACTTATAGCATTTTTAATATCAATCTAACTAGATTTTATGTCTTTTATCTCCACAGAAAGAGATTCTCCTGTGTTTTCTATGCTTTTTTCAACACCAGCTAGTATTATGATTGTGGTTCTAAATTCTAGTTGACATCTTACTCATGTCTGTGTTTATTAAGTCTCTTGGGTCCTTGTTTCCTATTCTTTCTTTTGGGGTGAATCCTTCATTTTATCATCCTGGTAGAAGAAAACATTAATAAAATTAAAATTAAAAAGTGAATGAGAAAGCAAAAAATCAAGTAATTGAAGCTAGATCCTAGGTTTGTTTTGGCCTGCTTTTTTAAAAGAAGCTTGATAGAATCAAGAAAACAAGAGTAAGGAAAGAAAAAAATGATAAGAAAAAATTTGTGTATTTATATATACATATATATATATATCTTAAATTAGGACAAAAGAAAGTAATGAAATAGAATAAAAATAAACAAAAGACTAAAAAAATAAAAATTTCTACTTTTGTATACAAGAAAGAAAAAAATAAAAAAATAAAAAAAAGAGAATGATTTAAGGAAAAGTACAAGCAATGAAAATTAACAAACAAAGGAACCAACAAAAAGAATGAAACCTGAATGAGGGGGAGGAGCCAAGATGGCGGAGAGGAAGGGAACTCTGTAATCTTTGTCTGCCCCATCTATCGAACTGAGAAGGACGTTACTCTCATCTGCAAGAGTGGAAGGAGAAACTACAGACTCCAGAAAGAGGATAATATAAAAGATGCCTGAGTGAGTGAATGCGAACTGGGGAGATTGGAAAACAGGCTAGCCTGTGAGGGGCAAGGGAGGTGGGAGCCCCAGGCCAACACAGGGCAAATGCACGGAGCCCCTAAGAGAGAAAGGGAAGAGAAAGAGAAACTGAACACACTCATAGTACTGTCTCTAGAGAAGAGATAAAGAATGTTTAACTGCGCTCGGAGAGAAAAACTCTCACTCCAAATATAACAGCTGGGTAGCACAAATCCCGAACCCGGGTGGCACAATGGAAAAAACAGCTTCCAGCTCTGTGCCATCCAGGCAGGGAGTCCGCGGCTGCAACGGCCCCAGAGGTGAGCACTTTGGCCTTGGCTTTGGGATCGGGAGCACACACCTCATTTCCACAGTGCATGTCGCCTCCAACATTGGCTGCATGAATCCAGAATCCCGGGTGCCAACAGGGAAAAAATAACCCCCACCCCTAGGTGATCCCAGCAGGGAGTTGGTGGTGGTGGAGGCAGAGGGCGCGCTTTGGCTGCAGGAGCGTGCAGCTCATTTCCTGCAGCATCCAGGGCCTCAAGCAGCAGCAGCACAAATTCCGGTGCCAAGAGAAACGGATCCCTCCCCCAACATGACCATGATTCCAGCTGGGGGCTGTGAGTTGGTGGTGGCACCTGTAAGGGCTTGAACATCGCCTCCTGCTGTGCACCTCGCTCACGCAGCGCACCTTGCCTGAGGCAGCAGCAGCGCAAATCCAGGCCAGCGTCAAGAGAAACTGCTCTCTCCCCTGATGCAATCACTATCCTGGCTGGGGGATGGGAGTCAGTGGCGGTGTCTGTGAGGGGTTGCCTCTCACTTCTGGCAGCTTCAGCACAAATCCCTGCCAGCGCCTAGAGAAGCTGCTACATCCCCCTATGAGATCCTGGCTAAGAAGCCACCCACCAAAGCAAATACATCTCATCTTTGGTAGCATAAAAGTGCATGGACTAGGACTTTGAATCGAGGCGGGCCTGGAAAATACAGCTTGGCTCAGCTGTGGCAGAAAAAGATCAGACTCAGTAGAGTGCCCTATAGTGCTTAGTTCTAGTGGAGCTTGGAGCACCCCATTCTACTCTTGGAGACACCAAGGTGGGGCCTCTGAGAGCAGCCCTCAAGACCTACTAGACCAAACCACGCCTATCCGTGAGGGGGAGCTGCTGCTGCTTTTTTCTTTTTTTTGTACATATTTTTTATTATTATTACCTTTTTATGTAAAATTTTTTTTAATTTTTACTCCTTATTTTCCTTTCTCCTCTCTCCTCTTGTTTTTTTCTTTCTTGCAATCCAGATATATTCCCCTGTATCTCATCCTTATCTCTCCTCTCAACTGGTCATACACTTTTAGACTGTCCATTGTCCGTTGTTGTCTCCTCCCCCCCTCTTTTTTCTTCTCTTCTTTTCTTCTCTTTCCTCTCCATTTTCTTCCCTTCCTTTCTCCCTTTTAATTTGTTTGTTTGTTTGATTTGTCTGTGCCTTTGAGAAAGATAGAAAGGGAAGACCATGGGAAGGGGAAGGGGGAAAGAGAGTTGGGGAGAGAGAGGGATGCAAAACTTGAGAGACCATTGAATACTGGAAAGGAACTGAGGGCTAAAGGGGGAAGGGGGAAAAGAGGTGGAGGTGATGGTGGAGGGCACATGTGGGGAAGAGCACTGGGTGTTGTATGGAAACTAATTTGACAATAAACTACTTAAAAAAGTAAATTAATTAAAAAACATAAAAAAATTTAAACATAGAACAAATACACAGGATCTGTGTATATATTTGTATACACATACACAACAAGAATATTTTTGGAAATTGAATTTAACCTTTAAGAAGTATTTGATATAACTCATTTTGCAAAGCTGATTTTAATTTCAACACATAATATATGAATATTATTCAAAGGTTCTATGCTTTTGTTTTTTTGCAATGTAAATATAAATATATTTATAAGTATGTTTGTGGGCGTTATATCTATCTATTTATTTATCTATGTAAATTTGTGGTTATTGTCTTAGTTCTTTTCCTAGTAGTTGTGATGTTTTATTTGTACATTATTGTCCATCTACTTATTCAATACATATTACTACCCATATAATAGAATTTCATATTTGTTGAGTTACTTTGGGGTATTTAAACATGAAACACAATGCCAGAGCCTGGAAATACAAATGTAGATAAGAAATGACCTCTATTAATGATGATATACAACTACATATGACATTAACACAAGTATATAACTATAAGATGGTGTTAGAATACATATATGCACAGATTGCTGTAGAGTCTCGAGATGACAAATTTTAGTCTGGAAAGCTGATGGGGGTTATGAGAGATATTATGATGTGGCGAAGAGAAAATAGCTTTTGGAGTACCAGAGATTTATATTGAACCTCAACTATGACACTGAATTTGACGTTTTGATAAATTTTATGATCATTTTTATATGATAATTTTCCTTATTGTCTTTAAGATGGAGGTGAAAAACATCTAGCCTAGAATTGTGCTTGCAGTGTAGTAAAAAAAAGTCCTTCGCACAATGCTTGAAACATTATTGACACTCAAATATTTCCTTCTGCTGCATAACAAATAAGCAGATTAACATGCACATTTACCATCTCCAAGTTTCTGTGTAGCAAGAATCTGGACAAGGTTTTGCTAGATTCTCTACTTCATGTTCTCTCATAAGTTTGCAAGATACTGGCCAATGGTATGGTTTCACTTGTTTTTTACTAGAGAAGAACCCTTTTCTAAACACATTTATGTAATTTTTGGCAGGATATAATTCATTCAGGGCCTCAATTCTTTGCTGTTTATTTGCCAGAGACTATTTTAAGTTTCTTGTCATGTGGGCTCCCCAATATGGCAGCTTACCTCATCAAGCCAGCAAAAGATACAGTATGATAGGAAGATAGAAGTCACTATTTTAATGTAACCTAATAATAGAAAATAAGAATCAAAGGTACCATATTCTATCGATAAAAAAGAAATTTAGCAGATTCAACATACACTCATGGGAGAGGATTATATAAGAGTGTGAATGCCACGAGACAGGGAGCATCACAGTTTACTTTGAGACTGCTGAATACATAGGATTGAAAAATTACAATTTATGGTGCATTTTCTGACTGCCAGGCAATATGTTGATGAATAGAAGAATAATCTTATTCTTTCAACAACCCGATGAAGAAAATGTTATTGTTACTATATTTCCTTTGCATATAAATTACTAGGGTTTAAAGAAGTTAGGGATTTTTTTAAGGTCAGAGATACAAAGCTTAAAGAAATAAATCAGAGTTAGTCTTTCTATAGGAACCTGAAGTCTTGAATCCTCAAGTCTTATAGACACCCAACTGTTCTATATATATTGTAAAACGGTTGCCACTGGATTGATCAATCAGAAAAGAACTGTTAACCAGATAAAATATAACAAAAGTCACAACAGAACTGTTAACCAGATAAAATATAACCCTTCCAACTTGGTACAAAATACGATAATTCAGTTAAAATTCAATTTAGAAAATCTCTTATAAAGTAATTAATGCTACACATTTCAATAATTATATTCTATATTAACTGCAGAATGATTACAATAAGGATTTGAGACCTCTGATCTCAAAACAAAAGTTCAAGAACATTTCACTTATGAAGTAACATCAGTGATTTTGGAGTTCACACTTTGAGATTTTTGAGAAAAACAAATGTGTATGTTTCCTTTGTTATTGACTAAGTAACGTATTACTTCCATTTGGGTAGAATTATTTCATTTATACCACTTAGTATTCCATGTAAGGGAAGAAACCATGGACTTATTAGACAGTCCTGTGATTTCTGGATGGAATAAGATCATGATTGAATACATGATGAAGGTTTGGGGAATGTCAACATCTGTGTTGCCTCATCACTACTACTACTACTACTACTACTGCTGCTGCTGTTGCTAGTAGTAATAACTACTACTAATACTATTTCCTTTCCAATGTTCCTGTGACTTTTTTTAATGTTTAGAGTTTTTATTTAAATTATAGTTACCATATAGTATAATATTAGTTTCAGGAGTAGAATTTAGTGATTCATCACTTACATATAACACCCAATAATCATCACTACGAGCAACTCCCTTAATATTCATCATCAATTTAACCATCTCCCAACCCATCTGACCTCCAGCAACCCTAAGATTGTCTCTATATTTAAGAGTCTCTTAAGGTTTGATTCCCTCTCTTTTTGTTCCCGTGTTCATTTGTTTTGGTTCTTAAATTACACATATGACTTAAATCATATGGTATATGTCTTTCCCTGACTGACTTATTTTGCTTGGTATAATGCACTCTAGCACCATTCATGTCATTGCAAATGACAATTTGCAAATGCAAAAAAAATTTCATTATTTTTGATTGCTGAGTAGTATTCCTATATATATAAATTTATATAATTAGATATATTATTATATAATCATATATATGAATGAATATATATATACCAACTTTTCTGTATTCATTCATCAATGGGTATTTGGGCTCTTTTCATAACTTGGCTATTGTTGGTAATGCTGCTTCAAACATCAAGGTGCATGTTCCCATTCACATCAGCATTTTTGTATCCACTGAGTAAAAAATTAGCAGTATGAGTCTGGATTATAAGGTACTCTTATTTTAAACTTTCTGAGGAATCTCCATATATCTGTTGTTTTTTGATTTGCTAATATTAGCCATTCTGTCATGTGTTAGATGTTATTTCCTTGTAATTTTGATGTATTTCCATGCTGATGAGTACTGTTGAGCATCTTTTCCTTCTCTAAACTTTTTTGTAAATAAAATAAAATTATAACCCTGTAAGAAAAATCAAATTATTCTGAAAACAAATGTAGAAATAGTTTTATTTTCTGAAATTATAGAATACGTTGAAATAGGAACTATAATTATGTTTCATAGGTCCAGTGGTCAAACATAGTACTAGTTAGTGGAGTTACTTACCCCAAGGGGATTTCTCCTTCAGGAGAAAGTGACATTATGATTAGAAGAAACAAGGAGATCCTTGGATAACCAATAACTGGAGATGTAGACTTTATTCAGAGATAAATTGTTCTGTCTGTGGTAAAGTTTTTATTAGAGTTTAATTAAATGAAAAACTTAAGAATAGATATGTTTTCTCACACAATGAAACTAATATTACATTTCAAAGTGTTTTTATTTGAATATTATGGGTTTTTAAAATATTTGTAAATGTAAAGACTTTTATGGAATTATAAAAACAATACCTTATAATAATTGCTATGATTTTATTTTATATACATAAAATTTTGGAAACTGACACTTATTCTCAAAATTTTAATTTTTTACTCTTATTCCTCTGTGACATTGAAAAATCTGCAAGCACCATGCTACATGACTGCTAAGATCTCTCAAAAATCTGAAATTTTTGTATTTCTTGACTCATTTGATTAGATTATTATTTCAAACACACATGGTCATTGTTTATTAAGTATTTATTATGTACCAAACATTATAATAAAAATTTTATCATAATACTTAATCTAATAATTTCATTTACATGTTTCATGTCCACTGTTTTATAATTGATAAAACAGAATTATGTAACTTGCATTCACAATTACTAAAACTTGGGGCAATGATTCAAGGACAGATTTGCCTGATACTCCTCTTCGATATATGGCGTCTCTTTAGTTGTATTTAAACTGCAAAACTCTCCTCTAAGAATGCAGTATAATCAGCATTAACAAATTCTACTTATAATGGAATACAACAAACATTTACTATTAAATTTCGGGCTACAAAATTTGAAGAAAAGCATTGGAGAAGAAATTCCCTGGCTATTAAAGAGCTTACACTTGCTTAGTCTTCAGGTAATTTGATTGTTTCTAATAGTCTACTCTTCCCTCCTTTCTTTCTCCCTTTCTTTCCTTCTCTCTCCCTTTCTTTCTTTCTTTCTTTCTTTCTTTCTTTCTTTCTTTCTCTTTTTAAAATTTTGTTAGTTAACATACACTGAAATATTAGTTTCATGGATAGAATTCAGTGATTCATCACTTACATACAACATCCAGTGCCCATGACAGCAAGTGCTGTTTTAAATACCCATCACCCATCCTGCCCATATTCCACTCAACTCTCAGTTTGTACTCTATAGTTAAGAGTCTCTTGTGATTTGTTTCCCTCTCCTCTCTTCCGCCCCTTCTCATATGTTCATCTGCTTTGTTTCTAAAATTTGACATATGAATGAAATCACATGGTAAATGTATTTCTCTGATTCACTGGGAACTGAGACTCTGAGGGAGGGAGCTGGGAAAGGGAGTGCCCAGAGACTTCCCCCCAGGCTGCAGATAGCATGGGTCCAGAGGCTGCACAGCACCGTGCAAGGCCTCGTGCTTGCAGGACAGCCATGCAGGTTGACACAGAATTTTGAGAGCTGTTCGTGAGCCAGCAGCACTTCATATGAGACAGCTGCACTACATGCGAGATGGCAGTGCAAGACACTGAGCTTGAAATGGCCTCCGGGATGGTACAGAACCAAGGGGAAGAGGAGAGACTGACCGGAGACCTTACCCCTTAGCTTATCTGAGATACAGACAAACTTTCCATTAGCAGCCAATGGGTGCAGGGAGAGAAATCTGACCCCCTCAGCACACTTGTTATCCAGTGGGCCTAGCAGCCCACAGACCTCAGGTGGAGCCAGGGAAGATCTGACTCTCCAATTCCCCTGTGCAGTCCTGACCAGAAAGCTGCCTGGCTGCCAGAAGTTATTTTAAAGGTGGCAGAAATAGTAAAGTGGATTTGAAGGCGTAGCGAACCTTAAAAAACTGAAACAATTTGACCCGCCTGTGGCACGGGGAGGTTGGACTCAAGAGAGTGGCTGGCAACGCATGGTCTAAGACGGACTTGAGGAGCTGCCATTCTTCTCCCTGCATTCACTAAGGCGGAGCCTCAAAGATCAGGCCCTGAGACCCGACCTAACTACATTGAACCACTCCCATCCGCGTTGGAGAGCTGGATTCTTCTTTTCGTGCTATATTTTTACTTTTTTAAAAAAATTTTTCTCTTTCCTAATTATTTTTAATTTTTTATAATCTCTCCCTTGTTTTCTCTTTTCTATTTTCCTACTTCCTCCTTTTCTCCCTTTGCCCTGTGGAGTCGGGGAAAGACCAACATTGAAGCACTAATGTGATTAGATCAACACTTAACATCCAGATATTTTTCTCTTATCTCATTCTTATCTCTCTACTCTGCAGATTTTAGGCTATCAGACTGTCCTTTATCCCTGGTTGTCTCTGTGCCCCTGGCTTTTTTTTTTTTTCTCCTTTCCTGCCCTCCCTTTTCTTTCCTGCTCCCTCTTTTTCCTTTCCAATTTGGTTTGTTTGTTTACTGGATCTCTCAGTAACTTTGCATACCTGTGGTCCCTGTGTGTTTGTCTGTCTGTTTTCCTTTTCAGGGCTACCTCAAGAAACAACCCAAAGCACAAGTAGTGGAAAGTCTCAAATATCCATGAGTAAGGAAATATATTAATTACAGGCACAACAGGAGAAACTGAGAGACAACATTAAAAGAACATCTCCTGAAATGACAGGCCCTGGACAGTGAAAGAGCCTCTTTAATAGAGCCATAGTAACAGGCTCAAAGTGCAGAAACAGCTTTTATTTTTTATTTTTATTTTTAATAGATTGTTTTCAAATTGGTTTCCTTTAAAACTGATAAGAGACAGAAAGCTAGCCAAAATGACAGAATGAAAGAACTCTCCTCTAAACAAATTCCAGGAAGAAATCACAGGCACAGAACTGCTCGAAACAGACACAAGCACCATAACTGAACAAGAATTTGGAAGGATTATCATAAAATTAATGCTGGGCTTGAAAACAACATAGAAACTGTCAGAGAAGGGATTGCTACAAAGACTAGAACTCTTCAAAACAGCTGTGAGGAGTTAAAAAACGTTATAAAGGAGGTGAATAATAAGATGGAGGCTGCCAATGTACCGATTGAAGAAGCAGAGGAGAAGAGGTGAATTAGAAGACAGTTATCACAAAAGAGGGAGCCGAGAAATAGAGAGAGAAATTGGTACAGGAGCATGAAAGGAGACTCAGAGACCTGAGTAATATAATCAAACGGAACAATAACCGTATCCCAGGAGTTCCTGAAGAGGAAGAAAAAAAGGAAGGTCCTGAAAGGGTGTTGGAAGAAATTATACCTGAAAATTTCCCCAGTCTGGGGAAAGAGAAAGACATTGAAATTCAAGAGAAAAACCGAACTCCCCTAAGACGTAATGTAAACCGACCTTCAGCACCACATATCATAGTGAAACTGGCAAAATATAAAGACAAAGAGAGACTTCTGAAAGCAGCTAAGGATAAAAGGGCCTTAACATACAAAGGAAACCTATCAGAGTGGTTACAGACCTATCTACTGAAAGTTGCAGGCCATAAAGTAATGGCAGGAAATCTTCAATGTGATGAACAGGAAAAATATGCAACCAAGAATCCTTTATCCAGCGAGCCTGTCATTCAAAATAGGAGAGATAAAGGTTTTCCCAAAGAGACAAAAGTTGAGGTAATTCATCACCTTCAATCCAGCCCTACAAGAAATCCTAAGAGGGACTCTATGAGAGAAAGGTAGCAAGGAATATAAGACACCAGAGACATCAATACAAACATTAACCCTACAGAGAACAAAATGAATCAAAACCCACATTTTTCAATAATAACACTGAATGTAAATGGACTGAAGGCTCCAGTCAAATGACACAAGGTAGCAGAATGGATCAAAAATCAAAATTCACATATTTGCTGTCTACAAGAGATTCACTTTAGACCTGAAACACCTTCAGATTGAAAGTAAAGGGATGGAGAAATATCTACCATGTGACTGGACACCAAAAGAAAGTTGGAGTAGTCATACTTATATCAGACAAACTGGACTTTAAAGTATAGGCAGTAACAAAAGATTAAGAAGGACATTATATAATAATTACAGGGTTTCTCCATCCGGAAGAGATAACAATTATAAACATCTATGCACCGAATTCGGGAGCACACAAATACATTAAACAACTAATCACAAACAGAAGCAATCTTATTGATAAGAATGTGCTAATTGCAGGGGATCTTAGTACCCCACTTACAACAATGGATAGGTCAACTATACAAAAGATCACTAAAGAAACAATGAACCTGAATGGCACACTGGAACAAATGGAATTGATAGATATATTTAGAATTCTGCATCCTGACGCTAGGGAATTCACTTTCTTCTCAAGTGCACATGGCACATTCTGCAAGATTGATTACATCCTGGTCATAAAACAGCCCTTCATAAATACAAAAGAATTGAGATCATAGCATGCACACTTTCAGATCACATGCTATGAAACTCGAAATCAACCACAGGAAGAAGTCTCAACAACCTCCAAAAATATGGAGGTTAATAACTACCCTACTGAAGAATGAATGGGTGAACCAGGCAATTAGCTAAGAAATTTAAAAATATATGGAAACAAATGAAAATGAAAATACAACAATCCAAACTCTCTTGGGCACAGCAAAGGCAGTCCTAAGTGTCTTAGCCAATGCCAGGTCCCGGCACGCTCGTCCCTGGCGTTCGGTGGTACCTGTCTTTTCCGCCCCAACCGGCAGGGTGGAGAATCCTCGTGGGTTCTTTTCCTGAGGGAGGGAGAGAAAGGGCAGGAAAGGGCGCACAGAGAGTGAAGACAGCACACGGAATCCGATCAAGCCTCTCTTCTTTATTCTTCTTCCTCTCCTTTCTTCTCTTTCCAGAAAACACTGTATCTTATATATGGTTAGGGGCGAGGAACTGACCCAGGTTGGTTGCCAGGTAACAGAGTCAAATGAATATTAGAGAAAGGGGAAAAACCGAAAACGAAACTCCAAACTCCGGACACAGCATCAAAGGGAAGCGCGCAGACTAGCGTCTGCAAATGCTGGGGAGGGGAAGCTTAGCGCTGCATACCCGAATGCGGTTTGATCTTTTGTGCACCTTGGCCATTCTACGTCTGGCCCAGCATGACCGTCGCCAAAATCTTGGACCAGGAAATGGCACTCTCCTAGCCTCCAGAAGTAAATCTTGTTTTTCTGGTTCACTCCCTGGAGAGCGATATATCCTTGACTGAGGCAGCCAAAACTCGGTGGAATCGAAAGTATATTGCATTCCAGGCCTTTTTCAACAAACTAGAAAAGTGCAAACTCAAACCTAACAGAGTACCTAAGGAAACTAGAAAGGGAGCAGCATGAACACCCTAAACGCAGCAAAAGAAGAGAAATTATAAAGATCAGGGCAGAATTAAACAATATAGAATCCACCAAAACAACTGAACAGATCAATGAATCCAAGAGTTTGATTTTAGAAAAAATAAACAAAATTGATAAACCTCTAGCTAGGGTCCTCAAAAAGGAAAGAGAGAACACTCAAATAGACAAAATCATGAAGGAAAATGGACCTATTACAAGAGAACCCTCGGAAATGCAAGCAATCATCAGACACTACAATTAAAAATTATATGCCAACAAACTGCACAATCTAGAAGAAATGGACAAATTCCTAAATGCACATACACTACCAAAATTCAAATGAGAAGAGATAGAAAATCTGAACAGTCCAATAACCAGTGAAGAAATCAAATCAGTTATGTAAAATCTCCCAACAAATAAAAGCCCGATGTCAGATGGATTCCCAGGGGAATTCTACCAGACATTTAAGGCAGAGTTAACACCGATCCTTCTCAAGTTACTTAAAAAAATAGAAATGGAAGGAAGACTTCCAGACTTATTCTACAAAGCACATATCACTTTGATTCCTAAGCCATACAGAGACCTAAAAAAAAAAGAACTACAAGCCAATATCCTTACTGAACATGGCAAAAATACTCAACAAGATACTAGGAAATCAAATTCAACAGTATATAAATAGAATTATCCATTATGATCAAGTGGGATTCATTCCTGGGTTACAGGGTTGGTTCAATATTCACAAATCCATCAATGTGGTACATCACATTAACATAAGAAAGGAAAAAAACATTATTCTGTGGATAGATGCAGAAAAGGCATTTGACAAAATACAACATCCTTTCTTAATAAAAACCCTTGAGAAAGTTGGTATACAAGGAACTTACTTAAACATCATAAAATCCATTTATGAAAAGCCCACAGTTAATGTTATCCTCAATGGAGAACAACTGAGAGCTTTCCCCCTGAAATCACAGACACGACAGGGATGTCCACTCTCACCACTGTTGTTTAACATAGTGTTGGAAGTCCTAGTATCAGCAATAAGACAACAAAAGGAAATAAAATCACCAGAATTGGCAGAGAATAATTCAAAATTTCACTTTTCGCAGATGACATGATATTCTACATGGAAAACCCAATCCACTCCACCAGAAGCCTTCTAGAACTGATCAATAAATTCAGTAAAGTCGCAGGGTACAAAATCAATGTATAGAAATCAGATGCATTTCTATACACCAAAAATGAAGCAACAGAAAGAGAAATCAAGAAACTGATCCCATTCTCAATTGCACGAAAAATTATAAAATACCTAGGAATAAACCTAACCAAACATGTAAAATATCTGTATGCTGAAAACTATAGAAGACTTATGAAGGAAATTGAAGAAGACACAAAGAAATGGAAAAAGATTCTGTGCTCATGGATAGGAAGAATAAACATTGTTAAAATGTCATTATTACCCAAAGCAATTTACACATTCAATGCAATCCCCATCAATGTTGAACCAGCATTCTCCTCAAAGCTAGAGCATACTATTTTAAAATTCGTATGGAACCACAAAAATACCCGAGTAGCCAAAGTAATATTGAAGAAGAAAACAAAAACGGGAGGCATCACAATCCCAGACTTTAGCCTCTATTACAAAGCTGTCTCCATCAAGACAGTATGGTATTGGCACAAAAACAGACACATGGACCAATGGAATACAATAGGGAGCCCAGAACTGGACCCACAAGTGTATGGCCAATTATTCTTTGACAAAAGAGGAAAGAGTATCCAATGTAAAAAAGACAGCCTCTTCAACAGGTGGTGTTGGGAGAGATGGACAGCAACATATAGAAGAATGAATTTAGACCACTTTCTTACACCATTCACAAAATTAAACTCAAAATGGATAAAGGACATGAATCTGAGACAGGAAACCATCAAAATCCTGGAGGAGAAAGCAGGAAATAGCCTCTTGATCTCAATTGCAGCGATTACCTCCTCGACACATCCCCAAAGGCAAGGGAATCAAGAAAAAAATGAACTATTGGAACCTCTTCAAGATAAAATGCTTCTGCAATGCAAAGGAAATGATACAAAAAAAAAAAAACCTAAAGTTTACAAGGAACTCACTAAACTCCATACCCGAAAAATGAATAATCCAGTGAAGAAATGGGCAGAAGACATGACCAGACACTTCTCCATAGGGGACATCCAGATGGCCAATAGGCACATGAAACAATGCTCAACGTCTCTCAGCATCAGGGAACTACAAATCAAAACCACACTGAGATACCACCTCACACCGGTCACAGTGGCTAAACAAATTAAGAGACTATAGATGCTGGCGAGGATGTGGAATAATGGACACCCTCCTACACTGTTGGTGGGAATGTAAACTGTTACAGTTCCTCTGGCAAACAGTGTGGAGGTTCCTCAAAACACTATCCATAGAACTCCCCTATGACCCAGCAATAGCACTGCTAGGGATTTACCCGAAGGATACAGAAGTGCTGATGCATAGGAGCACATGTACCCCAATGTTCATAGCGGCACTGTCTACAATAGCCAAATCATGGAAAAAGCCTAAATGTCCATCATGTGTTGGATGGATCAAGAAGATGTGGTATATATATATATACAATGGAGTACTGCATGGCATTGAGAAAGAATGAAATATGGCCATTTCTATCAATGTAGATGGACCTCGAGGGTGTCATGCAAAGTGAAATAAGTCAGGCGGAGAAGGACAGATACCATATGTTTGCACTCATAGGTATAACAGGAGAAACCTAACAGAGGACCATGGGGAGGCGAAGGGGTAAAGAGATTTGGGGAGAGAGAGGGACACAAATCAACAGAGACTACTGAATAGTGAAAACGAACGGAGGGCTGACGTGGGATGGGGGAAAGGGGTGATGGTCATGTAAGGCGGCACTTGTGGGGAGAAGTACTTGGTGTTTAATGGAAACCAATATGACAATAAACTATTATTTAAAAAAAGGTTAATATCCAAAATATATAAAGAATTTTTTAAAATATCTAAACAAAAATACAGCAATCAAATTAACAATGGGAATTAGACTTGAACAGATATTTCCTCAAAGAATACATACAGATAGCCAACATACACATAAAAAGGTGCTTAACATCCCTAATCATCATCGATATGCAAATCTAAACCACCATAGGATATTACTTCACACTTGACAGAATGGCTAAAATAACAAATATAAGAAACATCAAGTGTTGGCAAGGATGTTGAGAAAAACGGACCCTTGTGTATTCTGGGATGGAATGCAACCTAGTGGAACCACTGTGGAAAGTAGCATGGAAGTTCTTCAAAAAGTCAAAATAGAATTTCCATATTATCTACTATATCCACTACAGGGTTTTTACCCAAAGAAAAAATACTATTTCAAAAAGATATAAACACCCCTATGTTTATTGCAGCAATATTTACAATGACCAAGATATGGAAACAGCGCAAGTGTCCAGCCATAGAAGAATGGACAAAAAAAATCGTATATATTTAGAATGGAATATTAGCCCTAAAGAGCAATCTTGCCATTTGCAACAACCTGGATATATCTAAAAGGTACCATGCTAAGTGAAAAAGTCAGTCAGAGAAAGACAACTATAATCTGATGTCACTCACATATGGAATTTTAGAAACAAAAAAAAAAAAAAGAAAGAAAAGAAAAGGAACAGAAAAAGAGACAAAAACAAACATACAAACAAAAGCAAAACAAAACAAAAAAATCCCAGACTCTTAAATATAGAGAACAAATTGGTAATTGCCAGAAGAGAGGTGGCTGAGGTGATGAGTAAAATAGGTGATGGTGATTAGGAGTACATTCATCATGATAAGTACTGAATAATGTATAGAATTTCTGATTCACTGTATTGTGCACCTGAAACTAATACAACACTATGTTAATTACACTAGAATTAAAAATAAATAATTTATTTATAAGGAATACTGTATGAATAAACATAATACGTGGATCCTTTAATTCCAGTAAATATTTTGCATTCAACTTACCCATACTGCTCTAAGAAGGAACCTCATATGGTTTGCATCAAGAGTAATTGGAGTTTAACTTTCATCAGAAGTATTCAATATACAAGATCTTGGCAGATGAATTCCCTTAAATTTCCACATGTCAAGAATTTCACCAGGTGACAGTTCAAGTGGCCAGCAGCTGTTTCCACATCTAGACTTCCAGAAATTTTTCCTCTGAATCTTGAAATCATGACTCAAATTTTTCTTTAATTAGTTTTTACCAAGTTTTATTAGTATCTAGTCCACCTTTGATTGAGGTACTATGTAACAAATTTTATTTTCTGATGTTCATACCATATCCATCCTTCAACATGTTTATTTTCTTCTATTTGCCTCTTTTTCTTAATCAGCTTAACATGTTGTTCATAAGATCATGCTATCATATTTTAAGGTGAAATGGAGGAAACTTTAAAAATTCTTAGCCATACTTTTGGTGATACACCAACTGCAGCTTTGTAATAAAAACTGTTTCTTTATAAATCTCAACTTCTTTGAAATATGCGTTTAGGTTTTATTGTAAAACTCTTGTGAGTTTCTCTGGGTCAACTACTACTTTAAAACTTACGTATAAGCATTAGATCTCCAGAAATCATTCATCTTGCATAACTGAAACTTTGTAACCTTTGATCAATATCTTGTCATTTCCTCCCCTCTCTAACTCTTGCAACCAAAATTCTACTCTCTCCTATGAGTTTGAATATATTAGATTCCACATATAATTAATATTATGGAGTACTAGTCTTTTGTAAGTGATTTATTTTACTTAGCAGAGTGATGAAAATTAACAATACTTAATACAAATTTAAAATTTACATATAATAAATCTTAAATTTTCTCACCACATGAGTGTGCTTACACACAAGCACACACACACATAACTACGTAGAGATGAAATATGCATAGCTTGTTAATAGTGATTTTTTCACCATGTATACATATATATAAAATGAGTCTTACAATGTAAATATATACATTTGCATATGTCAAAGATATTTCAACAAAGTTGTTTTTAAATTAAAGTACTAAAGAAAAATAAATTATACTTTAAAAATTAAAATGAAAAATTGAAACAACCTGTATAGATTGTATCAATGTCAATGTCTTGGTTGTGATACTGTTCTACAGTTTTTGCAAGATGTTACCATTGGGGAAAATTGTGTAAAGAGTATACACTATCTCCTATTGTGTATTACCATTACATGTGTATCTACAGTTTCTTCAAGAAAAAAAATCCTGTTAAATATGTAGATTACTTTAAGACAAAAATTGTTACCAGAGATTAAGAATATTTTTAATGATAAAATGGGGAATCTATGAAAAGACATAACAAATATAAACATACATAGATATATACCAATAACAGAACCCAAAAATGAACAAAACAAACACTAGCATAATTAAAGGGATAAATAATTCAACAACAATTATTACAGACTTAAATACCCCAACTTGAATAATGGATAGGATGACAAAACAGAAGATCAATAAAGAAATAGATGATTGAAAACAGTATAAATCAAATAGACCTAAAATATAACGAAATAATATTTTACCCAACAATAGCAGGATACACATTCTTCTCAAGTGTAATATAATGTTTTTTGAGTAAATCATTTGT
This sequence comes from Helogale parvula, assembly GCA_004023845.1. Lineage (NCBI taxonomy): Eukaryota > Metazoa > Chordata > Mammalia > Carnivora > Herpestidae > Helogale > Helogale parvula. The sequence goes on from PJEM01006943.1 coordinate 31,838, forward strand.
TAGATCATGAAACAAGTTACAATAAAAGAAAATGATTTCAATCATACAAAAGATATTCTACACACACGAATATAGTTAGAATACAATACAAAAAAATAACAGTCAAATATGTAGAAGTTAAAAACATATTCCTAAATATTCAATGAATCTGAAAAGAACTCAAGAAAAACATCAGAAAATACTTTGAGATGGATTAAATGAAAACACAAAATGCCAAAGCTGATAGGATTCAATAAAATCAGGGAATATTTTATAGCTTTAGATTCTTACATTAAAAAAAAGGAGGCTCTCAAATTAAAAAAAAATTAGCTTCACATTTCAAGAACATAGAAAAAATAATAGCAAGCTATTGCCTAAATCTAGGAGAGGGAAAGGGTAATAAAATTAGAGTGGAAGTAAGTAAAATAAACAATGAAACCAAATATTGGTTATTTTGACCAAATTAGTTAAATTAACAGAAGTTTAACTTAACTGATCATGAAAAAAATACAGAAGAATCAAGTTTCTACAATCACAAATGAAAAGGGAGACATTACTACTAACCCTAAAAAAAAAAAACAAAAACCCAAAACAATGGAGTGTCAAAAAGTTAAATAAACAATATGAAATGGAAATATTTCCAGGAAGACACAACGACTGAAAATGACTCAAAAATAAATAAAAATTGGAAGATATCCAAAATAAATAGAGATTCAACAAGTAATAAAACAAAATAAATTTCTCATAAAAATTCTCAGAAGCATGTGATTCACTGATGGAAAAAAGACTGCCTGTTTAGCAGGTGGTGCTGGAAGAACTGGACAGCAACATGCAGAGGAATGAAAGGACACCACTCTCTTACACTGTACACAAAAATAAGCTCAAAATGGATGAAGGACCTGAATGTGAGAGGAAACCATCAAAACCCTGGAGGAGAAAGCAGGTAACAGCCTCCTTGACCTCAACTGCAGCAATTTTCTACTCGACACATTCCCAAATGCATGGGAATCAAGAACCAAAATAAACTATTGAGACTTCATCGAGATAAAACCCTTCTGCATTGCAAAGGAAAAGAAAAACGAATAGGCAACTGACGGAATGGGAAAAGATAGTTGCAAATGACATATCAGATAAAGCGCTAGTATCCAAAATCTATAAGGAACTCAACAAACTCCACACTGGAAAACAAACAATCTAGTGAAGAAATGGGCAGAAGACATGAACAGACACTTCTCCAAAGAGGACATCCAGATGACCAACAGGCACCTGAAATGATGCTCAGCATCATTCATCATCAGGGAAATACAAATCAAAACTGCACTGAGATACCACCTCACACGGGTCAGAGTCATTAAATGAACAAATCAAGAGAATATAGATGCTGGTGAGGATGTGGAGAAATGTGCACCCTTCTACACTGTTGATGGGAATGTAAGCTGTACAGCCACTCTGGTAAATAGTGTGGAGGTTCCTCAAAAAATTAACAATAGAACTCCCCTATGACCCAGCAGTAGCATTCCTAGCGATTTACTCAAGAGATACAGAAGTGCTGATGCATAGGGACACATGTTCCAAAATGTTCATAGTGGCACTTTCAAATTATGGAAAGAACCTAAATTTCCATCAACTGATGAACGGATCAAGAAGATGTGGTTTATGTATACAATGGAATACTACATGGCAATGAGAAAGAATGAAATTTGGCCAATTTTAGCAAAGTGGATGGACCTTGAGGGTGTCATACTAAGCTAAATAAGTCAGAATAGAACCCATATGTTTGCATTCATAGGTCTAACAGGAGAGACCTGGCAGGGGACCATGGGCAGAGGAAGGGGGAAAGAGAGCAGGGGAGAGTGAGGGACACAGGTCAAGGGAGACTACTGAATACTGAAAATGAACCATGGACTGATGGGGAAGGGGGAGGGAAGGAGGCGGTGATGGTCATGGTGGGGGGTACTTGTGCGGAGAAGCACTGGGTGTTATATGGAAACCAATTTGACAATAAACTATTTTAAAAATGTATTAAGGACCTAAATGTCAGACAGGAGACCATCAGAACCCTAGAGGAGAAAAGAGGTAGCAAACTCTTTGAACTTGACCTCAGCAACTTCTTACTAGACATGTCTCCAAAGACTTAAGAAATAAAAGTAAAAATGAACTATTGAGACCTCGTCAAGATGAAAACTTCTGCAAAGCAAAGGAAACAAACAACCTAAAGGGCAACCAATGGTATGGGAGAACCTATTTGCAAATGACTTATCAGATAAAGAGTTAATATCCCAGATATATAAAGAATTTAGCAAACTCAACAACCAAAATCAAATAATCCAGTGAAGAAATAGGCAGAAATCATAAATAGAAACTTTTCCAAAGAAGATATCCAGATGGCAAACAGACACATGAAAAGATACTCAACATCATTCATCATCAAGGAAATACAAATCACACATACAATATGATACCATCTTACACCAGTCAGAATGGGTAAAATTAACAATTCAGTAAACAACAGATGTTGACGAGCATATGGAGAAAGGGGTACCCTACTGCACTGTTGTTGGGAATGCAAACTTGTGTAGCCCCTCTGGAAAACACTAGGAGGTTCCTCAAAATATTAAAAATAGAACTACCATACCATCAAGCAATTGCACTACTAGGAATTTCTCCAAAGTGTAAAACGTGCTGATTTGAAGGGGTGGGTACACCTCAATGTTATGTAGCAGCACCATCAAGAATAGCCAAAGTATGGAAAGAGCCTAAATGTCCATCAACAGATGAATGGGTAAAGAAGATGTGGTATGTATATACACACACACACACAGTGGAATAGTACTTGGTAGTGAAAAAGAAAGAAATCTTGCCATTTGCAACAATGTGGATAGAACTGGAGTGTATAATGCTAAGCAAAATAAGTCAATCAGAGGAAGACAGATATCATCTGATTTCATTCATTCGTGCATTTTGAGAAACTTAACATATTGCCATAGGGGAGGGGGAAGAAGAAATAAGATAAAAACAGAGAGGAAGGCAAACCATAAAAGATGCTTAAATACAGAGGAAAAAGTAAGAGTTGATAAAATTGGGGAGGGTTGGGCGTGGGTTAAGCGGTTGATGGGCATAAAGAAAGGCAGCTTTTATGATGAGCAGTGGGTGTCATAGGGAAGAGATGAGTCACTGAGTTCTACTACTGAAGCCAAGACTACACACTATGTTACCTAACTTGAGAATAAAAAAATAAATTAAATACATTAAAAACAACAACAACAACAAAAGGCAAAACTTAAAATAAATGTTGGCAAGAATGAAGAAGAATAAGACCACTTGCACATTGGTGGTGGAAGGATAAAGTGATGTGGGCACCATAGAAAAGGGTTTCATGGCTTCTTAAAGAGTTAAGCAGAGTTACCACATAACCCACCAATTCCGCCCTAGTGATATGCATAAAAGGATTAGACATATCAACACAAAATCATGTTTATAAATGTATACAGCATTCATATTTTTAATATTCAACATGTGAAACAACCCATATGACTATCAATCGATGAAGATAAATAAATTTTGGTATATCAGTACAATGGAATATTACTCAACCATAAATATGAATGAATACTGATACATTTTACAGCATAGATGAACTTTGGGAAGAAACATGCTAAGTAAAAAACAACAACAAAAGAAACAGGTACAAAGTGTACATTGTATGATTCCATTTATATAAACTGTTCAAAATAGTCAAATTTACTGAGACAGACAGTAGATTAGTAGTTATTATGAGATGGGAGAATGAAAGATGGGGAACTACAGCCAATGAGTAGAGTTTCTTTTTGGAGAGATGAAAATGTCTGGAATTATAGTTATTGAAACACAATTTTGTGAATTTTATATTTTAAAAGGGTAAATTTTATGGCATATTAATTATACCTTAATAAAAAATATGTATTGGAAACAGAAAACTTCAGCATAAATGAGGAGCCATCAGTAGACCATACTCAAAGTAAGAAAGTTTTGAATGATTCTTCTCTAAGGATATGTATATTTACAATATATACCCTTATCTACTTTCACATCTCATAGAAGGTTTGAAATTTGAAATGATTTACAATAATGTCACATAAAATAATGAACATTTAAAACTAAAAAGACTGGAAAACATAAAGAAGAAAAACAAAAATTTTTTGGCAACTGAGCATCAGATTTAATTCTGACATTTTTAGCAATCAAGAAAAAAGGCTAATACAAGGAAGTATACCACTTATTAGGAGCAAGAAATTTTTCCTGAGTCATCCTAAGAGGAATGATGGATCCTTATATTAAGGTCACATTTTACAATAGACAACTTATATCAATTTTCACTCACATTGCAGATTTTTTTAAAGTAACTGTTTCTTGCATTGATCCTTGATAAGAGCAGTTTTGATAGATGAATTCAGATAAGTATATGAGTTGGTATTAGGCAGAAAAGCAGTTAAATTGAGAAATTTTGTTTCAACAGAAAGTAAGTGTTAGGCTAGATAAGTATGTGTATATAGCTGAGGTCTATATAGCTAGGAATGATAGATTGTTCTTCCAGGCCCACTAGAACATTGGGGCATCGGCCTTCCATTTACCTGTCACATGATGACTGTGCCAAGGAAAATAAGGCATTCTTGAAAGCAGGCCTCCAGCATTTGGGAGGTGTTGTTGTTGTTGTTGTTGTTGTTTTTACCAGCTACAAGTTTGTCATAGAGAAGACAATTGGGAGTTGTCAGTTACAGGCTTCAGGATTCTCGTACAGAAGGCAAGGGAACCAGTTATCTCCCACTAACCCTCTTAGTTTTCATCATCAAGGGAGAAAGGGAGCTACAAAGTCCTGCTTATGAGTAAATTTGAGTCCTTTGAAATATCTTGGAAAGGGAGAGAGATAGTTGAATCCAACTCTATATGACTTATTTTTTTCCCTACATTTAAACTGACTTACCATTGAAGTGGCTTTTCCACTCGCTTTCTGAAGTGTCCTTCTATTGACTACCTTCTCCTGTTACCAACTGGGTTAGATGTTCCCCTAGATAATTTCTAGATGTTGGATAAAATAAAAATAATGCATAGATTTTTGCTCCAGCCAGAGAGATGAGCTGAATGCCGAGGAACTGGTATCCAGATTCACCAACAGTGCCGCCAACCACCTGATGCTGGTTCACCAATACTCTCCCATTCCGGCCGCAGACCCTGATCATAGCGCCGTCCTGATTTCAGCAGGAAGTAGCCAGAGACCTGACGCCGCCCCATAACACCAAAAAGGTCGGAATGTAAGAGTCACCTTGGGAGTCACCTTGGCATGGCGAACGAGCGGCCATTTTGCTGTGGGTTGGAAAAACACCGTGCACCGACGACCCCCCACCCCTCACCTGCAGACCTGGAATGTTCCACGCCAGTTTGAAAACAGCCAATCATGGAGCCCCAGCTTCCCACCACCCTGACTGAGGAGGCAACCTATCCCATCCCGCCACGTCCCTAAAGTGTCCTTATTTGGTGGTCTGCCCTCCCAGGACCGGACCGGAAGTCTTTCACCCATAAAATACCTCGCCCCTCCTGTACCAGGCACGACTTCCCTGACTCTCCACTCCCTGGGCCATGGGACCTCGCCCGGTAATTGCAGATCCCAATAAAGGCTTTCTTGGCTCAAAAAAAAAAAAAATCTTCCTTTTGAAGATTGACTGCTCCTAAAAATCAAGGTGACACATTGTTCCAGAAGTTCTCTGAAGTGGTCATTTAGTAGTCTATTGAGAAGTAGGCTTGGCCTATCATTCTCCTAAATTACCCAGTTGGGTGGATTCTATTGGAAAGTTGATTATCTTTCTCAGTGGGCTGATGTTAATACCAAAGATTTACTTTGAAGTTGTCTGATTAGCCCATTCAGAAGAGCATGCGACTCTTGATATTGGGGTCATGAGTTCAAGCCTCATGTTGGGTATAAAGATTACCTTAAAAAAGAAAAAAAAAAAGATTTCTCCTGAGGCTGGAATGGGAGCTCTGTTGGGGACTACTTCTAGGAGCATCTTTGCAGATATGATAAGGGAAAAGTCTTTTACGGTTTCTAACTTTTTAATGGATAACTAATCTTTCCTATCTTATACTAAAACTGCATACACCATTTGGAGAATCCTTAAGGTAAACCATTTGTCAATGAAGTCTGTTGAAATACATAACACTATAAAGAAAGTGTAAAAACTGTTAAAAAATAGTGAGGATTTAAAAAATGTCCCAAATTCATATCCAATTATTTGTGGTATACTGGAAATGAAATATCAAAGATTTGGAATCAAATAGTTGGGTTTGAATCCTTTCTGCATATAATTTTACGCTTGAAACCATAGAGTCTTTGTAAAATAAAACAATAACAACTACCCCATACAGTTGTTTTGAAGATTAAATATAAAATGTCTATAATAGTACCTGACACTCAATGTATGAGAATTATTAATATTACTTGAGAAGGAAAAGGTTAGGGGTAACTGGGTGGCTCATTTGTTTGAACATCAAACTCTTGATTTTGGCTCTGGTCATGATCTCAGGGTTGTGGGATCCAGCCTAGCATCCATGCTCAGCGTGGAGCCCACTTAAGATTCTCTCTCTCCCTCTGAAATTAAAAAAAGGAAAAGATTAACTAAGTACTGCAACCAGGTAAGATACAAAAAGATGCTATATCAAGACAAACACATCCATACTTATTTTAAAAGTTTCTGTTCTAAACTGGAGAATATTTGTGGGAAAACTTATCAGAAGGCAGTATTGCAATAAGGAGCTGATTGTTGAAGTCCAGATGATATCAATGATTTGCCATCTTCCCAATCCAGGCCCAGGAAGCTAGACAAAACAACTCCTAACCACACAATGTTGTCGTTGTTGTTGTTGTTGTTTTTCCCTGTTGGGGTGTACCTGGAGAGAGTCAAGGAAAGTCAGTGTGTGTTCCAACTATTGACTGATAGGAAGATTATCTGAGATTCACCAACTTACTCAGTAACCTTTGATCTGTATTTTTCCTTTCTGAAATATTTTTAAAGAATATGTGATCAAATTTTGTCCTGCCTTCCTAAACGGCCTTCAGTCCATTCCCAACTACCCAGTCCTAAGTCTCTTCAGCTAAAAAAATTTACTAATAGTTTCAGTGGTTCCTGGTTAAGAACTTAAAATGTAACCGACCTGGAGTATTTGCATTTCTACTGTGGACAATATAACACCCTGTTAAATACATACACACCTCAAATCTTTCAACATTTAACAGAATGACATAAAATAATGGGCATTAGTATCTGTAAGTATATGGAATTTTATGAAAGTATATGAAATTTTATAAATACTTGCAGTGATGCTTTAGAAATGTACCTGATTTTAAAAAAAATAATGTTTATTCATTTTTGAGAGACAGAGAGACATAGAGAATGAGCAGGGGAGGGGCAGTGAGAGGGGGAGACACAGAATCCGAAACATGCTCCATGAGTTGAGCTGTCAGCACAGAGCCTGATGTGGGGCCCTAACTCACAAACCGTGAGATCATGACCTGAGCTGAAGACAGACGCTTAATCAACTGAGTCACACTGGCGCCCCAGTACCTGACAATTGACAGAAAATAAATAGTTTCTGTTTTTAGTACTATCTTGAAGACTCTCCTCTGAATTAAGTCAGAAGTTATTTAATCTATAGTAACTTCAATGATTTGCTTTCAAATGGATCCCCCCCTCTACTCTTTACCTCTAAGGAGCAGCTGGGGCTTAAATTGCAAGCTTGATCACTGGAATTCTGGTTTTAAAAATGTCATGAGCCTGTGCATGGATTACATGTGGGTCATAGAAGAACGTAGCCATGGAAATGCCATTCCCAAAGCAATTAGCACTTGGGATCTAAAGTAGCATTTGCTTATTTTAATGTATTTTTCATAATGTTCTGCTTTTTGTCATTCACATCCAACGTTAATAACATTCCAGGGTTAATACAAACCATTTCTTTTTTTTTTTTTTTGGCAGATAAATTTATTTTGCTTGATTCTATTATCTTTAATTTACCAAGATCAGTTTGACAGCTAACATTCTTCTGTCATTATTTTTATACAAAGCTCTTGTAATTGAGATCCTTTGTCTCATAGTTATTATTACTCTGTACCTCGAGCTATATAATTGTTATTTGTTCTCTGCGACTGAACAGTAGCTTGTTTCCTTTTTTTTTCTTTTTTTAAAAAAATAGTTTATTGTCAAATTGGTTTCCATACAACACCCAGTGCTCTTCCCCATAAGTGCCCTCCTCCATCACCACCACCTCTTTCACCCCCTCCCCCTTCCCTTTCAACCCTCAGTTCATTTTCAGTATTCAATAGTCTCTCAAGTTTTGCATCCCTTTCTCTCCCCAACTCTCTTTCTCTCTTCCCCTCCCTCTGGTCCTCCATTAGGTTTCTGCTGTTTTCCTGTTAAACCTATGAGTGCAAACATAGGGTATCTGTCCTTCTCTGCCTGACTTATTTCGCTTAGCATGACACCCTCAAGGTCCATCCACTTTCTTACAAATGGTCAGATTTCATTCTTTCTCATTGCCATGTAGTACTCTATTGTGTATATAACACATCTTCTTGATCCATTCATCAGGTGATGGGCATTTAGGCTCTTTCCATGTTTTGGCTATTGTTGACATTGCTGCCATGAACATTGGGGTACATGTGCTCCTATGCATCAGCATTTCTGTATCCTTTGGGTAAATCCCTAGCAGTGCTATTGCTGGGCCATAAGGGGGTTCTATGGATAGTTTTTTGAGGAACCTCCACACTGTTTTCCAGAATGGCTGCACCAATTTACATTGCCACCAACAGTGTAGGAGGGTGCCCGTCTCTCCACACCCTCGCCAGCATCTATAGTCTCTTGATTTGTTCATTTTAGCCACTCTGACTGGCGTGAGTTGGTATCTCAGTATGGAATACAAACCATTTCTAAAATTGTTTCAATATAGGTATTTTTTAAAATCTCTGTACAAAATTAAAGCCATACTTTTTCTGGCTTAAAAATAAAATGGGTGTGTCAATTTTTAGAAGTATGGAAGTATGTTTTGCCTTAAATTTTTTCCTCAAGTGTGTGTATGAATCTGTGGGTGTGTTTATATACATTTTTCTCATATACTTTTAAGTAGGGTGAAAACTTAGACTTCCATATAATAATGAACTTTTAAATTGACTATATTAATTCTTCAGGGCTTTTGTAACAAAATACCATAAACTGGGAGAGTTAAGTAACAGAAATTTATTGTCTCACAGTTATGGGGGCTAGAAGTCTGAACTCAACTTAATTGGGAGAATTTATTCCTTCTGAAGGCTGAGAGGTAAGAATCTGTTCCAGACCTCTCTCCTGGGTTTCACAGTGGCTGTCTATGTATTTCCACATAAGTGTCTGCCTGTATACAAGTCTGTCTCAAATATTTCCTTGGATTAGGGCCAACATTATTGGCCTTATTAACTTGATAGAGAACTTATCTTCAAACAAGTTCATATTCTGAGTTCCTAGGGGTTAGAACTTCAGAATATAAATTTTACAAGGACAAAATTTAACCCATAACATTGACTGAGATTTTTTTTCAAAGAAAATACTTCTCCTTTAATTATATGCCTTTATTACAGTGTCTTTAAGCAACAAGGAATAATCAGCCAGATTGTCTATTTAACTTAAGAGATTTAATTTTTCTCTTAGGAGGGAATAATTGAGAGCTCATTCTGCTAACCAATGTTTTGGAAACAATAAGCATTCAATAACTATTTGGAGAAGGGACAAAAACATCATATTCATTAAGAAGTAAATAATGACATCACGAACCTCCTTGATTTGCTTTATTTCTCTAGATCTTGGAGATATGGTTGTTGGTATTCTGCTATGTGGATTTAAGAAAGTAACAATATTCAATTACCAGAAGCCCTATTTGGAATAACTTTTCCAGTCCCATATGTAAAGCTTAAAGCAATAAACTAAGCAGTTTCCATGCAGTGTGCTCATATCCTCAGAGATCTAGACATGTGGGGTAAATGGAACTTTGAAATTATTTATTTTAGCAACTTTCTTAGTTTTGTCTTTGACTGAAAGTTGAGTAGACAATTCAGAAGGGGTTTGAATGGGAATTATGGAAAATAAGTTGGTAATTTGACTGAAAAAAATCAGGAAGCCAATTGTTAATTCCTGATTTTGAAGAAAATAGACAGAGCCCAATGTAATATTTATGATCCAGGAACAATTTGAAGATAGCAGCTCACTTTCAACCAATTAAAGTACCATTTTGACTTTGAGTATTGCCAAGTAGTCATTCATATATTCTTTCTGAAATACTATAAATTTATTTATTTAATCAATCCAAAGGGTAAGGAAGTATAGTAATCCTTCCTACTAGCCTATTTTTACCTGCTTGCTAGAATATGAAATATCCTTTGTCAAGGGGGAGGTTTGTGTATTTATCTGCTGATTTGCTTGCCTGATTTTGAGGCCAATTATTAGGTCTATTCCACATCTTCTAAGAAGATATTCTCTTCTTTAAGGTATGTATTCATATTTTTCATTTCAATATTTTGACATTCATGTGTTTTTCAAAGTTTTACAAGCCTTCCTCTGTATTCTAATGTTTCTGCCATTCAAGATACATATTGTCAAGCAGATTGGTAGATTTAAATGAATTGAAGAGGGTAGTATTGGTGATAATGGTATTAGTGGTGTATGTATGTTGGGAGTATATGCTTATTTTACATTATATTTTAAAATATCATTTCTACTCCAAATGAGATTTAAATTTTTTTTATTTTTAATGCTTACTTACATATTTATTTATTTATTCTATAGATTATTGTCAAGTTGGTTTCCATATAACACCCAGTGCTCTTCTTTACAAGTGCCCTCTTCCATTACCATCGGCCACCTTCCCCTTTCCCACTCCCCCTTCAGTCCTCAGTTTGTTTTAAGTATTCAAGAGTCTCTTATGATTTGCCTCCCTCTCTCTCCCTAACTCTTTTCCCCTCTCCCCCCTCCATCTGTGAAGTTCCACGTGTTAGACCTATGAGTGAAAACATACAGTATCTGTCCTTCTCTGCCTGACTTATTTCCCTTAGCATGACACCCTGGAGGTCCTTACATGTTGCTACAAATAGCCAGATTTCATCCATTCTCATTGCAAAGTAGTATCCCATTGTATATAAATACCACATCTTCTTGATCCATTCATCAGGTGATGGACATTTAGGCTCTTTCCATGTTTTGGCTATTGTTGAAAATGCCGCTATGAACATTGGGGTACATGTGCCCCTATGCATCAGCACTTCTGTATCCCTTGGATAAATCCTCAGCAGTGCTATTGCTGGGTAATAGTGGAATTCTATTGATAATTTTCTGGGGAACCTCCATAATGTTTCCAGAGAGGCTGCACCAGTTTACATTGCCACCAACACTGTAGGAGGGTGCCTGTTTCTCCACATCCTCATCACCATCTATAGTCTCTTGATTTGTTCATTTTAGCCACTCTGAACAGCATGAGATGGTATCTCAGTGTGGTTTTGATTTGTATTTCCCCGATGATAGGTGACACTGAGTATAGTTTCATGTGTCTCTTGGCCATATGGATGTCCTTTTTGGAGAACTGTCTATTCATGTCTTCAGCCCATTTCTTCACTGGATTATTTGTTTTTCGGGTGTGGAGTTTGGTGAGTTCCTTGTAGATTCTGAATACTAGCCCTTTATCTGGTATGTCATTTGCAACTATCTTTTCCCATTCCGTCGGTTGCCTATTAGTTTTCTTGATTGTTTCCTTTGCAGTGAAGATTTTTACCTCGATAAGGTCCCAATAGTTCATTTTTGCTCTTGATTCCCTTGCCTTTGGGGATGTGTTGTGTAGGAAATTGTTGCAGTTGAGGTTATTTCCTGCTTTCACTTCTAGGATTTTGATGGTTTTCTGTCTCCATTCAGGTCTTTCACTCATTTTTTACTTTGCTTTTGTGTATGGTGTAAGAAAGTGGTCTAGTTTCATTCTTCTGCATGTTGCTGTCCAGTTCTCCAAGCACCACCTGTTAAAGAGGCTGTCTTTTTTCCATTGGGTACTCTTTCTTACCTTGTCAAGGATTAATTGTCCATCCACTTGTGGGTCCAGTTCTGGGTTCCCTATTCTATTCCAATGGTCAATGTATCTGTCTTTGTGCCAATATCATACTATCTTGATGATAACAGCTTTGAAGTAAAGGCTAAAATATGGGATTGTTTTGCCTCCCATTTTGGTTTTCTTCTTAAATATTACTTTGGTATTCAGGATCTTTACCAGTTCAATATTAATCCTAGGACAGTTTGTTCTAGCTCTGTGAAGAATGCTGTTACAATTTTAATTGGGATTGCATTGAATGTGTAGATGGCTTTGGGTAATAATGACATTTTAACAATGTTTATTTTTCTGATCCATAAGAATGGAATGCTTTTCCATTTATTTGTGTTTTCTCCAATTTCCTTCATAAGTTTTCTATAGTTTTCATTGTACAGGTCTTTTATTTCTTTGATTAGGTTTATTCCTAGGTGTTTTATAGTTTTTCTTGCAATTATGAATGGGACTGTTTCTTGATTTCTCTTTCTGTTGCTTTGTTATTGGTGTATAAAATACAAACGATTTGTGTATGTTGACTTCATACCCTGCGACTTTGATGAATTCATGGATCAGTTCTAGAAGGCTTCTGATGGAGTTGGTCAGGTTTTCCATTTTAGGATCATGTCATCTGTGGCAAGTGAAAGTTTCACTTCATTTTTGACAGTTCTGATGCCTTTTATTTCCTTTTGCTGTCTGATTTCTGATTCTAGGACATCCAGCACTCTGTTAAACACCAGTGGTGAGAGTGGACACCCCTGTTGTGTTCCTAATCTTAGGGAGAAAGTTCTCAGTTTTTCCCCATTGAGAATGATATTAGCAGTGAGGTTTTCATAAATGGCTTTTATGCTGTTTAATTAAGTTCTTTCTATCCCGACTTTCTCGAGGTTTTTTTTTTTTTTAAAGAAAAGGTGCTGTATTTTGTCAGATGCTTTTTCTGCATCTATCAACAGGATCATATCATTTTTATCTTTTCTTTTGTTAACGTGATGTATCACATTGATGGATTTGCAAATATTGAACTAACCCAGTAACACAGAAATGAATCCCCTTGATCATAATTGATAATCATTTTTAGATGCTGTTGAATTTGATTTGCTAGTATCCTGTTGAGTATTTTTGCATCTGTATTCATTAAGGATATTGGTCTGGAGTTGCCTTTTTTTGCTGTGTCTCTGTTTGCTTTGATAATCAAAGTGATACTGGCTTTGTAGAATGAGTCTGGAAGTTTTTCTTCTATTTATATTTTTTGGAATAGCTTGAGAAGAATGGGTATTACTCTGCTTTAAATCTCTGGTAGAGTTCTCCAGGGAAGCCATTTGGCCCAGAGCTCTTATTCGTTGGGAAATTTTTGATAACTGATTCCATTTGCTCATTGTTTATAGGTCTGTTCATATTTTCCATCTCTTCCCATTTGAATTTGGTAGTGCATGTGTGTTTAGGAATTTGTCCATTTCTTCCAGGTTGTCCAGGTTTTTGGCATATAATTTTTCATAGTATTACCTGATGATTGCTTCTATTTCTGAGGGCTTGGTTGTAATATACCTATTTTCCTTCATGATTTTGTCTATTTGGGTATTCTCTCTTTCCTTTCTGATGAGCTTAGCTAAAGGTTTATCAATCTTGTTTATTTTTTTGAAAAAATCAACTCTTGGTTTCATTGATCTGTTCACCTGTTTTTTTTGGATTCTATATTATTTATTCCTACCCTGATTGTTATTATTTCTCTTCTTCTGCTGTGTTTGGGGTGCTCTTGCTACTCCCCTTCTAGTTCCTTTAGGTGCTTTGCTGGATTTTGAATTTGTGGTTTTTCTTGTTTGTTGAAATAGGCCTGGATTATAATATACTTTCCTCTTAAGACTGCCTTTGCTGTGTCCCAGAGAGTTAGATTGTTGTATTTTCATTTGTTTCCATTTATTTTTTAATTTCTTCTCTAATTGCCTGATTGGCCCAATCATTCTCTAGTAGAGTGGTTTTTAACCTCCATGTTTTTGGAGGTTTTCCAGACTTATTCCTGTGATTGATTTCATGTGTCACAGCATTCTGATCTGAAAGTGTTCTTTGTATGATCTCAATTCGTTTATATTTATGTAGGGTTGCTTTATGTCCCAGTATGTGATCTATCTTGGAGAAGGTTCCATCCGTCCTCAAGAAGAAAGTGAATTCCCTACCTTCAGGATGCAGAGTTCTAAATATATCTGTCAAATCCATTTGTTCCAATGGACCATTCAGGTCCACTGTTTCTTTAGTGGTTTTCTGTCTGTTTGATCTATGCATTGCTGTAACTGGAGTATTAAAATCCCCTGAAATTAACACATTCTTATCAATAAGAATGTTTCTTTTGGTGATTAACTGTTTTATATATTTGGGTGTTTCCAAATTCGGTGCATAGATGTTTATAATTGTCATCTCCTCCTAATGGAGAGACACTGTTATTATTATATAATGTCCTTCTTCATCTCTTGTTACTGCCTTTACATTAAAGTCTAGTTTGTCTGATTTAAACATGGCTACTCCGGCTTTCTTTTGATTTCCCATTGCATGATAGATATTTCTCCATTCCCTTACTTTCAATCTGAAGGTGTCTTCAGGTCTAAAATAAGTCTCTTGTAGACAGCAAATAGATTGATTTTGTTTTTCTATCCATTCTGATATCCTATATTGTTTGATTGAAGCGTTTATTCCATTTACATTCAGTGTTTTTATTGAAAAATATGCGTTTAGAGCCATTGTGTTCTCTGTTGTGTTCATGTTTATAGTGGTGTCTCTGGAACCTTGTATTCCTTGGAACATTTCCCTCATAGAGTTCCTCTTAGGATTTCTTGTACGGTTATTTTTGTGGTGATGCACTCTTTCAATTTTTGTTTATTTGGGAACACCTTTATCTCTCTTTCTGTTCCAAATGGCAGGCTTCCTGGATAAAGGATTCATGGCTGCATATTTTTTTCTGTTAATCACATTGAAGATTTTTTTCCGTTCCTTTCTGTCCTGCTATGTTTCAGTAGATAGGTCTGCTACTACTCTGATGGGTGTACCTTTGTATATTAGGGCCCTTTAATCCCCAGCTACTTTCAGAAATCTCTCTTTATCCTTCTATTTGGTCAATTTCACTATGATATGTCTTGCCGAAATTCGATTCAAGTTTCATCTGAGGAGAGTTCTCTGTGCCTCTGGGATTTCAATGTCTATTTCCTTTCCCTGATTTGGGAAGTTTTCAGCTATAATTTGATCAAGCACCCCTTCAGGACCTTTTTTTCTTTCTTCTTCTTCAGGAATTCCTATGATACAGAATTTGTTCTCTTTGATTGCTTCACTCAGGTCTCTAATTCTCCTTTCATGCTCCTGTATCAATTTCTCTCTTTTTGCAGCTTCCTCTTTTGTTATAACTGTATCTTCTAATTCACCTATTCTCCTCTCTTCTTCATTCTGTGCATTTGCAGCCTCCATTTTATTATGCACCTCATTTTTAGCATTTTTTAAACTCATCACAACTATTTTTAAGGTCACTAGTGTTTGTATCAATAGCTTCTCTGATGACTTCCATGTTTTTTTTAAGCCCAGCGATTAATTTTATGTCACTTGTTCTGAATTCTTGCTCCATTATGTTGCTTATATCTGTTTTGAGCAATTTTGTGGTTATGACACCTTCCTGGAATTTCTGTAGAGGAGAGTTCTTCCAGCTCGTCATTTTGGCCATCTTTCTGTCTCTTGCCAGTTTTAAAAGCACATTATGCACTCTGTACATGCCAGTATTGCTATATTATAGAAGGCTAATTGACTGTCCAGGGCCTGTCCATTCAGGAAGTGTTCTTTTAATGGTGTCTCATGATTTCTCTTATTGTGCCTTTGGTTGTTTTATTTACCTACTCTTTGATATTTGGGACTCTCTACCATGTGTACTTTGGCTTGTTTCTTGAGGTAACCTTGAAAAGGAAAACAGACAGACAAACTCACAGGAACAAAAACGCACAAACAAAGACAAATCAAACAAAGAAGCAAACCAAAAGGGCAAAGAAAAAATAAAGAAAAGAAAAGAAAGAAAAAATAAAAGGGGGGACAAATACAACAAAAGACAAAGGACATTCTAAAAGCATAAATCCAGCGGAGGGGAGAGACAAGAATGAGATAAGAGAAAATATATCTGTTTGGCAAAAATTGATCTAATAATGGCAATACATCAAAGTTGGTCTTTCTCAGGTTCCTGGGAGGAAAAGGAGAAATAGGGGAAAAAAAGAAGAAGAAAAGGAAAGGCAGCTTTTCAACACAGATGGACATGGTTTGCTGTAGGTAGATCTCCAGGGTGTTCCCAGGATCCCACCTTGGTGATTTTGGGAAGAAGAATGGCAGTACCAAAATCCCTTCTTAACCAAGAAGGGTCAAATCTTTTGTGGGTCCAATCTTCTTGTGCTTCAGGGGTTAAGTTGTATTTTCCATGCCCCACCGCATTTCCAAATCCTAGTCCATGCACTTTAATGATATTGCTCAAGATGAAATGTACTCCTGCAGGCTGGGCAGCTCCATAGCCTGGGATCAAGTTGGGGGGGGGGGGGGGGGTAGAGGAACAATTTCTCCCTGTGGAGCCTGGGATCAGGGTGCTGAGCCCAAGGAAAATGTGCCAGCTAACTGGGACGGATTTCTTTCCCCTAGACCTGTGGTTATAGATGGGATGATAGGATCCCTCTCCATCCCAGGCTGAGGATTTTCTCTTCTCTAGAGACAGCTCTGTGAGCGTTTTCATCCTCTCTTTCTCTACACCTAATCTCTCCATGGCTCTAAGCACTCCCCACTAGTCTGCATGGAATGATGCTCCCTCCTGTCCAAGCCCCCGGGTCCCGGCCCCTTTTTATCTTCCCCAGTTCACACTCACTCAGGCACCTATTAGGCTGTCTTCTTTGCAGACTCTGTGTCTTTTCCTCTCACTCTTGTAGATCAGAGTATTGTGGCTTCAGTCCTTCTTAGTTTGATAGATGTTGGCAGGTGAAAATTACAGAGTTCCCTACTTCTCCACCATCTTGCCCCCCTCCCTTATTTTGGTGTTTATATTGGGGAAATGCTAACCACATAAAATGAGTTGCAGTATTTCTGCCTCTATATGAGTAATTACAGAGAGTAAAGTGTTGAAATTTCCAACTATAATTGTCGATTTATATATCTTTCCATTTAATTTGTTTGGGTTTTGCTTTATTTGTTTTGAGTTTCTTCTGTGATTTGTATATTTTTAAAAAATATTTTATCTTCTTGAGATTTTCATTTTACTATTATTCAATGTCATTATTGATCCTTAGGTATCTTTCTTCTTTTAAAGTTTTCTCTATTTGCTATGAATAGAGTTCTTCCAAGACTTTTCAAATTAGTGTTGTCATTTTATATAATTTATATATATATATATATATTTATATATACTTTATGTCCTTTTACTTTTGATCTACTTATATCGTTATATTAAGATTCATTTCTTATAAGTATGATATAATCACATCTTGTATAATCCATTCAAATAATCTCCAATTTTATGGTCTATTACTATGTCTAGACAATTTCTATTTAAAATAGCTATTAAAAGTGACATAATGAAAGTAGCTGCATAAAACATCCCAGCCTCAGTTACCCTTACAAAGATAAATTTATAGCTGCCCATGAACATAAACATCTGAGAATGAGCTCTGGATTTCACTTAAAAACTACAGCAACACATTAAAAGTATAAATCTGAAAATAACCACACATAAAGACAAGAAATACAGATTCATTTTGCCTGCATCATCTCATCCCTCAAGATGACATTGCTTAGTGTTAAGAGGGAGTTTCCAAACTACATAAAGTTTCCATCATGAGTAAAGGAAAAGTGGGATGAACAATGAGCTTCCTCAACCTTCTTTTGGGATGGCACACAAAAGTCTCACTTCCATTTTTCTCTATCCAGAGACTGGCAAAGCTGAGAGATATAGAGATGGGTAGGAACAAGAAATAAAAGCAGAGGTTATCTATAACAACCGTGTAGTGGCAAGGTTGCAATTCACAGTGACCTGCTTTACATACGAATCGAATAGCTTCGACCACAGAAGAAGAAACCAACAGTTTAAATAGCTGTTGTGTATTTCTAATGATTTTTGCCAATATTCCCCCAAAAATATTTTAATTAACTGATGCTAGCTGCTTGAATTCTCTCCCCCGCCGCTCCCTGCCCCTACTACATCCTGGTATTGCACTGTCAGCCAGTCAAAGTCTCTGGAAATGTGCAAGTCCAAAATCCCAGCCTAGATCACTGATAATCCCACTATTATGTGCAAGTTGAGGGCTAGGACCTTCCTATGAGAACCTGCACGGTCTTCTGATCCAACTGCAATCTCTGGCTTCCACTGCATTCAACTGTGGCAAGCCCATCAACATTGTAGTACATACCAATAGCCATGACCCTCAAAGTTATGAGCGCACCCACAGTTGGCTTCAGACCTTTTTGTGCTGGCCCACACCATGATGTGTGTGTTTGCAGTTGCCACATGCCACTAACAGTATCTTCAGCTGGCTCTGCAGCCAAATGCATTCAGAACACTCATTATAGTCACAACTGTTGCCTGCAGTGATCCCCAGGTGTTGGACATGGAGGTGCCATTGAAGATTCCAAGACACTCTGCACATATGTGGGACTTCCACAACACTTGTGGAATTGTTGCAGAATTGTTAAAACAAGGATAGCACTGGCCTGAACTAAAGAGATATTCCACACCAGGATCGAAAGTCACAACATGATTCCATACTTGTAACCTGCACCGCTAGATCCAGAATCTCAGCACACTCCAGCATGTCCAAATATACATGTGCACATAATCTGAAGAGTGGAGTATATTCAAAAGCATGGATGCCAACAAAACTCTGCAGATGCCATGACAAAATGACAAACATTATATCAAAAAAGGAATTTGGTAATCCTTGTAATTTGTTACAAAGAAATGAAAATTCAGGAATTACATAAAAATTCAAAATAATTTAAAAAAATTCTCAGAGAACTACAAGAACACAAAGAAATAGTTTGAATATATCATGAAAACAATATAAGAACAAAGTAAGAAGTTGAACATAAATAATATAAGAATATAAAACATAAAAATGACCTAACAAATTTTGGAGCTCAATAATGACTGCACTGAGCAGTAGAAAGGTAGTTTCAGCAGCAAACTTAACTAAGAGGAAGAAGAAAATGGGTAAATTCAAAGATAGATGAACTGAATGGGGAAAGGGAAAGCTAAGATGGCAGAGTTGTAGGTACCTTATTCTTGTCTTATCCTTTGAACACAGTTAGATAAATATCAAATTATTCTTAGTATTGAACAAATCAATCTGAGGACTAACAGAGCACACTGCACAACTAGAGGGGGAGAAGAGCCCACATGGAACTTAGAAGTATGGAGATGTGATTTGGGGGAGAAAAGGTTTGAGGATGCTATGGAGGGGAGGGAGCCCTGATCACAGAGAGAGGTAAGTGAGAGTGAGAGAGAGAAGGAGGGAGAGGTTCACATGGGGAACTGCATAAAGAAAGCACATTCCTAAAGCCACTGATCAGGAAAATAAGAGGGAGTGATTATTGTGAGCTTTTACAACCAGAGGAGTTCAAAGACTTAGAGGTCCACACCATGACTGGCATTGAGCCCAGTGGGCACTGCAGTGCTACTGTGGATAAGGGGGATAGAGGCCGGGATAAGACAATACCATCTGAGGTTCCCCTAAAGACACCTGCATATAGAAAGTGAGGGGATCGAAAATAATTTATCATGCTAATGGACATCAGAAAAAGGCAGAGTAACCATACTTATATCAGGCAAACTAGATTATAAAGTAAAGAATGTAACAAAAGATGAATGGCATTATATCATAATAAAAGAGCCTATCCAGCAAGATCTCACAATTGTAAATGTTCATGACTCCAAATTGTTGGCACACAAATGTATAAGACAATTAATAACAAGTACAAAGAGACTCATTGTTAACAAAATAATAATAATACGGACTTTAACACCCCACTTACAACAATGGACAGATCATAAAATCAAGAAGGAAAAAATTACATCAAATGATACATTGAAACAGATAAACATAACAGATATATTCATAACCTTTCATCTTAAAACAGAAGAATACACATTCTTTTCAAGTACACATAAGACATTCTCCACAAAAGATTACATACTTGGTCATAAAAGAGCTCTCAACAAATACAAAAAGATTGAGATCATACAATGCATATTTCCCAAATGCAACCTTATGAAACTTGAATTCAACCAGAAGAAAAAATCTGGAAAGACCACAAATGCATGGAGTATACAACATCTTACAAAGGAATGAATGGGTGAATCAAGAAATTAAAAAGAAATAACAAAAATACATGGAAAGAAATGAAAATGAAAACACATTCCAAAACCTTTGGAATGCAGCAAAAGGAATCATAAGAGAGAAGTGTATAGCAATTCAGGCTCACCCCAAAAGGCAGAAAAAATCTCACATGAGCAAACTATCATTATACCTGAAGAATCTAGGGAAAGAATAACAAATGAAACTTAAAGACTGCAGAAGGAAGGAAAGGATAAATGTAAAGAGAAAAATAAATAATATAGCAAAAAAACCACATTAGAATTGATCAACGAAACAAGATTTGGTTATTTGAAAGAATTAATAAAATTTGAAACCCCCTATTGGGACCTTGTGAATGAACTGCCCTTATCGGACTTCTGTTTTCAGTATGCTGGAAACAAGGGACTTGATGAGGTCCCAGAAAGATGTGCAGGACAGAGCCTTCCTGGTCATGAGCTAAGTTTGTCAGGAGACCACGGCACCAGAGATATACCCACACACAGTTGCAAGCTGTCCCTGCTCTGTTCTTCCTCTCTCTGTATTTATTGTTCTTGTAAGACATTCATTGCTAACTAAACAGTTACTGAGAGAATAAAAGAGGAGCCCAGTTTGACTGAGTAGCGGCTTTTGCTCAAGCGCCGTGTGTCTGTGTCTTTATTGTGTCTTTCTTATTTGCCATTCCTTGGATCTGTCTTAAGTGTTATTCCTTGGCCTGAGGGAGGTGTGGAAAGCATCAACTGCCAGCCAGATTTATCAAATGGAAAAGAGAAAGGAAACAAATAAATAAAATTATGAATGAAAGACGAGAGATCACAATCAGAAACACAGAAATGCAATCATAAGAGAACATTATAAAAATTATATGCCAATAAATTGTGCAATACAGAAAAATGAATGAATTCTTAAAAACATAAGCCACACCAAAACTGAAACAGGAAGGAATAGAAAAATTTGAACTTACTGATAATCAGCAAAGAAATTGAATCAGTGCTCAAAAATCCCCCCAAAAAATGACAGTCCAGGGCTAGATGGCTGCACAGGCAAATTTTACCAAACCCTTGAAGAAGACTCAATACTTCTTTTCAAACTGTTCCAAAATTTAGAAATGGAAGGAAAACTTCCAGACCCATCCTATGAGGCCAGTATTACCGTGAATCAGAAAATTTCCCACTAAAAAAAGAAAAGTACAGCAATTGTACAACTAGGTATTTACACAAAGGATACAAAAATATTGATTCAAAGGGACACATGACCCTGATATTTACAGCAGCACTATCAACTATAGCCAAATTATGGAAAACACCCAAATGTATTTGTAACAACATGCATAGAGCTAGAGTGTATTACGTTAAGTGAAATAAGTTAGTCAGAGTAAGACAAATACCATATGATTTCACTCATATGTGGAATTTAAGAAAAAACAGATGAACATAGAAGAAAGCGAAAAAAAAAAGAGATAGAGAGAAGGCAAACCATAAAATATACTCTTAACTATAGAGAAAAAACTAAGGGTTGCTGGATGGGAAGTGGGTGAGGGAAACATGTGATGAATATTAGGGAGGATAATTGTGATGAGCACTGGTGTTATATGAAAGTGATCAATCACTAAATTATACTCTTGAAAAGTAATATTTCAATATGTTAACTCATTAGAATTTAAATAAAAACTTTAAACAAAAAGAATAAAAAATATATTCAGTCTGAGAGGAAAATAGACTGAGTCGCTACCTGACAGGCCATAGGTGGGTGATTGCGAATTGGGAGAGATAAAATTGGCCATGTAGGCGTGGATGGGACAGATTCCCTTTCTCTGAGAGACAAGGGGAAGAGAAAGATAGGCTGGGGAAGTGTAGGACTGTATCTGGACAAAAGAAAACCTTGGTCCAGGACTGAGAGTGATCCCATCTCTAACCGCTGGTCTTTCTCCTGACTGGGGCCAGCTACCTTGTTCCTGTACCTGGGGAAGAGGGGAGCCAGGCCTGGGTTCAGTGGCTAGGTCAGGGGCACAGCCCACAGTAGGGGAAAAACTAAACTTTCTCTGGAGTGCTGTGGGACAAAACAAAGCCTGCTTGCATCCGCCACTCCAGGGCTTGGTGACTAGTTCAGGGGCACAATTTGCAGTCGGAGAAAGTGGTTTCTTCCCTGAAGTGCTGCAGGACAGGAAAAAAAAAAAAAAAGAAACAGGACAAAGCCAGCACACATATCAGGTGGCATGGAGAGGTGCTTCCCTAGTACCAGGCACAAGGAGCGGGAGTTTGAATCCCAGGCAAGTACCAGGGCACAGGAGTCAGCAGAATGAGACAGACTACCTCATCTGCACCATTTGCACAGTGAGGATTGCTCAAAAGGAGTGATTTGGGACACCGGGTCAATGGAGAAGAGACTGGCGGTTCGTCATCCCCCCCCCCACTAATGTGGGCTTCAAGGACTGATCCACAAGGCCCACAGTGAAGGCAGGACCTGACTAAACCAAACCATGCCCCCCGCACCAGGTATCTGCATACCAACTGGAGCTGGATAGATGCCAAGGAACCAGATGCCCCCCACTTCAAGACCAGTGCTGCTGCATTCTCAGACAATTCTTGTTGTTTATATATATTCTTCCTTCTATTCTTCTAATCTCTTCCCTCTTATAGTCTGGTTACTCAGGTTGTAGGGTTTGTTTAAGCAGACATATTTAATACATTCCTTTGATACATGTTCTACATATTCTTCTTTACTTTCTCTCTCTCTTTGGAATAATCAAGCCATATAGTTTCTTTGTTTGGGTGACTTTATCTTCATTTCTTTCCCCCCACCTTCTTCTTTATTTTATTTTCTCTGTCTCTGGATTAAGCCATTTAGTATCTCTGCCTAATCAATGTTTATTTTTTTATTTTTTTCCCCAGCCCTGTCATTACTCTCTTTGTATGTGTTCTTCCAATAGCACCACCTCCACCTTGTTCTTTACTTATAGCTGGTATTTCTGTGTTTTTTTTTTTGGCATTGGGCTAGTTTATTTTTTGTTTCTTTGTTTTATTTGTTTGTGTGTTTGCAAGATTTGTTTACTATTTGCTTGTCTTTTTGTTTTCCCTTCCAGGGCTAATTCAAGGAATAATTCAAATCACACCTGGTAGAAGGTCTAAAATATCATTACAAGTAGGGAAATAAAAGAACCATAGTCACAGCAACAGAGAGTAAATGACACTCTACAAAAAAAAATCTCCTTGAGGGCCAGTCCCTCTACAGTGTATTGCCCCCCATTTAATATAGCAGTGCTCACAGGTACAGAACATATAATTTTTATTTAAATCACAAGGTATAGAAAATTAGCCAAAATGATGAAACAGAATTCTCCTGAAAATTAATTCCAGGGAGAAGTGACAGCTAAAGAATTGATCAAAAGAGATATAAGCAATATAACTGAACAAGAAATTACAGTAATAGTCATAAGAATAATCACTGGGCTTGAAAAAAGTGTTGAAGACAGCAAAGAATCTATTGCTGCAGAGGCCAAGGAACTAAAAAATAGTCGGGATGAATTTGAAAGAAAATGCTTTAAATGAGGTGCAATATAAAGTGGAGGTGGCCATAGCATGGATTGAAGAGGCAGAGGGGAGAATAGGTTAACTAGAAGATAAATTGATGGAAGAAGAGGAAGCTGAGATACAGAGAGATAAAAATCTGGAATTATGAGTGGAGAATTAGAGAAGTGATTCAATGAAATGGAGCAATATCCGTATAATAGGAATTCTAAAAGAAGAAGAGAGGTATACAGGGGCTGAAGGGGCATTGAACAAATCATAGCTGAGAACGTTCCCAATCTGGAGAAGGAAACAAACATTGAAATCCAAAAGGCACAGAGAACTCCCTTCAGATGAAACTTGAATCAAAATTTCGAGTGATGTATCACAGTGAAACTGACGAAATAGAAGGAAAACGAGAGAATTCTGAAAGCACCTAGGGATAAACAGGCCTTAACATACAAAGGGAGACACACCAGGGTAGTAGTAGACCTATCTACTGAAAATTGGTAGTCCAGAAAGGAATGCCGGGAAATCTTCAATGTGATGAACAGGAAAAATATACAGCCATGAATCCTCTATCCAGCAAGCCCGTCATTCAGAATAGAAGGAGCGATAAAGGTTTTCCCAAATAAACAAAAACTGAAGGAATTCATCACCACGAAACCACCCTATAAGAGATCCCAAGGGGGACTCGTGAGTGAAATGTTGCAAGGATCATAAAGTACCAGAGACATCACTACAAGCATGAAACCTACAGTAAACAAAATGACTCTCAACCCACACCTTTCAATAATAACACTGAATGTAAGTGGAATAAAAGCTCCAATAAAAAGACATAGGGTATCAGAATCGACCAAAAAAAAAAAAAAACCTGATCTATTTATTGTCTACAAGAGACCAATTTTAGAGCTGAGAACACCTTCAGATTGAAAGTTAGGGGATGGAGAATTACCTATCATGTTACTGGAAGTCAAAAGAAAGTTGGAGTATCCATACTTATATCAGAAAAACTAGACTTTAAATTAAAGGCTGTAACAAGTGATGAAGAAAAACATTAAATAATTATTATGGGGTCTATCCATCAGGAAGAGCTAACAATTATAAATATCTGTGCACGGAATTTGGAAGCACCCAAATATATAAAACAATCAATCACAAACATAAGAAATCTTACTGACAAGATTGCAGGGGAATTTAATACTCCACTGAAGGCAATGGACAGATCATCTGGACACAAAATCAATAAAGAAATAATGGCCTTGAATGATACACTGCACCAGATGAACTTGACAGGTATATTCAGAGTTCTCTTTCCTAAACCAGTTGAATATACTTCCTTCTCAAGTGCACATGGTACGTTCTCCAAGATAGATCACACACTGGGTCACAAAGGAGCCCTCAATAAATATAAAAGAATTGAGATCATACCATGAGTGGTTTTAGAACACACTGCTAGGATACTTGAAATCAACCACAGGAAAAAGTCTGGAAAACCTCCAAAAGCATGGAGGTTAAATAACATCCTACTAACGAAAGAACAGTTCAACTAAGCAATTAAGGAAAAAATTTTAAAATGTATGGAAAAAATGAAATCACAAAAATCCAAATCCTTTGAGATGTAGCAAAGGCAATCCAAAGAGAAGAATACATTGCAATCCAGGTCTACCTCAAGAAACAAGAAAAATACCAAATACAAAATCTAACAGCACACCTGAAAGAACTAGACACAGAACAGAGAAGACACCCCAAACCAAGAAGAAGATGAGAAATTATAAAGATCAGAGCAAAAATAAACAATATATAATCCAAAAGAAAAAAGAAAAAAAAGAAACCAACAGTAGAAAAAATAAATGAAACTTAGAGTTGTTTTTTTTTTTAAAGTGAACAAAATTGATAACATTATATCCAGGATTCTCCACAAGAAAAGCTAGAGGACCCAAATAGGTAAAATCACGATTTAAAATTGATTTATTACAACCACTTCTTCAGAAATACAAGAAATTATCATGGAATATATAAAAAAATTATATGTCAACAATCTGAACAACATGGAAGAAATGGACAAATTCCTAAACACCCACACACTACTCAAATGGGAAGAAATAGAAAATTTGAATAGACCCATAACTGGTGAAGAAACCGAATGAGGTAACAAAAATCTCCCAAAAGATAAGAGTCCTGGACCAGATGACTTCCCTAGGGATTTCTACCAGACATTTAAAGCAGAGTTAATACCATTCTTCTCAAGCTGTTCCAAATAATATAAATGGAAAGAAAACTTCTAGACTCATTCTATGAAGCTAGCATTACTTTTATTTTCAAGCCAGACAGAGACCCCACAAAAAAAGAATAACAAGTCAATATCCTTGATGAACATGGATGCAAAAATTCTCAACAAGATATTAGCATATTGAAATCAACAGCATATAACATGAATTATTCACCATGACCAAGTGGAATTAATTCCTGGGCTGCAGGGCTGGTTCAATATTTGCAAATCAATCAATGTGATACATCACATTAACGAAAGGAAAGAGAAGAACCATATGATCCTGGCAATTGCTGCAGAAAAAGAATGTGACAAAATAGAGCATTTTTTCTTAATGTAACCCCTCAGGAAAGTGGGGATGGAAAGAACATATTTAAACATCATAAAAGTCATTTACACAAAGCCCACAGCTAATATCATCCTCAATAGTGAATATTTATAGCTTCCCCCCTGAGATCAGGAACATGATAGGGATGTACACTCACCACAGTTGTTTAACATGGCGTTGGAAATCCTAGCAACAGCAATCAGACAACAAAATAAAATAAAAGAATCAAAATTGGCAAAGAAGTCAAATTTTCACTTGTCAAAGACGACATGCTATGGTACTAGGAAAACCCAAGAGACAACACCAAAATTCTGATAGAACTGACAATACATGAATTCAGCAAAGTCGCAGGGTACAAAACTCAATGTCCAAGAGTTTTCTTGATTGATTCCTTTGAGAAAGAATGAAATCTGGCCATTTGTAGCAAAGTGGATGGACCTCGAGGGTGTCATGCTAAGCGAAATAAGTCAGGCGGAGAAGGACAGATACCACATGTTTGCACTCATAGGTCTAACAGGAAAAACCTAACAGAGGACCATAGGGAGGGGAAGGGGGAAAGAGAGTTGGGGAGAGAGAGGGACACAAATCATGAGAGACTATTGAATGCTGAAAATGAACCAAGGGCTGAAGGGGGAGGTGAAGGGGGGAAAGGGGTCATGGAAGGCGGCACTTGTGGGGAGAAGAAATAGGTGTTATATGAAAACCAATTTGACAATAAACTATAATTTAAAAAAGCATTATCAATATTTGACAAAAGGCTGGTTCAATATTCGAAAAATCCATCAATGGGATACATTGCATTAACAAAAGAAAAGAAAAAATATATATAATCCTGTTGATAGATGCAGAAAAAGCATTTGACAAAATACAGTGTCCTTTCTTAATAAAAACCCTCAAGAAAGTCGGGATAGAATGAACTTACTTAAACATTATAAAAGCAATTTATGAAAAACCCACAGCTTAAAAACTGAGGGCTTTCCCGCTGAGATCAGGGACACCACAAGGTTGTTTACTCTCACCACTGTTATTCAACATAGTGCGGGAAGCCCTAGCATCAGCAATCAGAAAACAAAAGGAAATAAAAGACATCAGAATCAGCAAAAAAGAAATCAAACTTTTACTTTTCACAGATGACATGATATTCTACATGGAAGACCTGATCAACTCCACCAGAAGTCTTTTAGAACTGATCCATGAATTAAACAAAGTTGTAGGGTACAATATCAACGTACGTAAATCAGATTCATTTCTATACACCAGTAATGAAGCAACAGAAAGAGAAATCAAGAAACTGATCCCATTCTCAATTGTATGAAAAACCATAAAATACCTAGGAATAAACCTAACCAAATATATAAAAGATCTGTATGAATACAACAATTGAAAGCTTATGAAAGAAATTGAAGAAGACACAAAGAAATGGAAAAATATTCCATGCTCATGGATCGGAAGAATAAACATTGTTAACATGTCTTATTCCCTAAAGCAATCTACACATTAAATACAATCCCAGGTGGCCTGGGTGGCTCAGTTGGTTAAGAGTCCAGCTGTGGCTCAGGTCATGATTTCACGGTTCGTGGGTTTGAGCTAGCTCAGAGCCTGGAGCCTGTTTCGGATTCTGTGTCTCCCTCTCTCTTTGACCCTCCCCTGCTCGCGCTGTCTCTCTCTGTCTCTCAAAAATAAATAAAAAACAGAAAAAAATAAAAAAAATAAATGCAATACCAATCAAAATTGCACCAGCATTCTTCTCAAAGCTAGAACAAACTATCCTAAAATTCGTATGGAACCACAAAAAAAACCCAAATAGCCAATGTAATATTGAAGAAGAAATCCAAAAGGGGAGGCATCACAATCCCTGACTTTAACCTCTACTACAAATCTCTCATCATCAAGTCACTATGGTATTGGCAAAAAAACAGACACAGAGACCAATGGAATAGAATAGAGAACCCAGAACTGGACCCACAAATGTATGGCCAATTAATCTTTGACAAAGCAGGAAAAAGCATCCAATGGAAAAAAGAAAGTTTATTTAACAGGTGGTTCTGGGGTAACTAAACAGCAACATGCTGAAGAATGATACTAGAACACTCTCTTACACTGTACACAAAAATAAACTCAAAATGGATAAAAGACCTGAATGTGAGACAGGAAACCATCAAAACCTTAGAAGAGAAAACAGGAATCAGCCTCCTTGACCTCATTCGCACCAATTTCCTATTAGATACATCTCCATAGGCAAAGGATTCAAGAACAAAAATGAACTATTGGGACCTCATCAAGCTTCTGCACTGCAAAGGAAACAGTCAAAAAAACTAATAGGCAACCGACAAAATGAGAAAAGAAGGTTGCAAATGTCATATCTGATAAAGGGCTAGTATCCAAAATCAACAAGGAACACACCAAACTCCACACCCGAAAAACAAGAAATCCAGTGAAGAAATGGGCAGAAGACATGAATAGACACTTCTCCAAAGAGGACATCCAGATGGACAACAGACACATGAAGTGATGCTCAGCGTCACTCAACATCAAAGAAATACAAATCAAAACCATACTAAGATACCACCTCACGCCCACCAGAGTGACTAAAATGAACAAATCAACAGACTATAGATGCTGGCCAGGATTTGGAGAATGGGGCACCCTCCTACACTCTTGGTGGGAATGTAAACTGGTACAGCCACTCTGGAAAACAGCGTGGAGGTTCCTCAAAAAACTATCAATAGAACTCCCCTATGACCCACCAATAGCACTGCTAGGGATTTATCCAAGGGATACAGAAGTGCTGACACATAGGGACACATGTATCCCAATGTTCATAGCAGGACTGTCAACAATAGCCAAATCATGGGAAAAGCCTAAATGTCCATCACCTGATGAGTGGATCAAGAAGATGTGGAATATATATACAATGGAGTATTATATGGCAATGAGAAAGAATGAAATCTGACCATTTGTAGCAAAGTGGATGGAATTCGAGGGTGTCATGCTAAGCGAAATAAGTCAGGCAGGGAAGGACAGATACCATATGTTTGCACTCATAGGTCTAATAGGAGAACAGGAGAAACCTAATGGAGGACCATGGGGAGGGGAAGGGGGAAAGAGAGTCAGGGAGAGAGAGGGAGGCAAAACCTGTGAGACTATTGAATATTGAAAATGAACTGAGGGTTGAAAGGGGAGGGAGAGTGGGAAGGGAGGTGGTGGTAATGGAGGAGGGCACTTGTGGGGAAGAGCACTGGATGTTATATGGAAACCAATTTGACAATAAACTATTAAATTATTTAAACATTTAAAAAATTAAAAACTCATTGTACAGAAATTGG
The DNA here is from genome assembly GCA_004023845.1 of Helogale parvula. NCBI lineage: Eukaryota > Metazoa > Chordata > Mammalia > Carnivora > Herpestidae > Helogale > Helogale parvula. The sequence goes on from PJEM01006943.1 coordinate 61,702, forward strand.
TTGCATTTTTATACACCAATAATGAAACAACAAAAAGAGAAAGTAACTGATCCCATTTACAAGTGCACCCAGATCCTTAAAATACCTAGGAATAAACCTAACCAAAGATGTAAAAATCTGTATGCTGAAAACTATAGAAAGCTTATGAAGGAAATTGAAGAAGATAAAGAAATGGAAAAACATTCCATCTCATGAATTGGAAGAATAAATATTGTTAAAATGTCTTAGGAGGGACACCTTGGTGTCTCAGTTGGTTAAGCGTCTGACTTCGGCTCAGGTCATGATCTTACAGTTCGTCGGTTCAAGCCCCGCATCGGGCTCTGTGCTGACAGTTAGCTTGGAGCCTGGAGCCTGTCTTCAGATCTTGTGACTCCTCTCTCTGACCTACCCTTCCTCACACTCTCTCTCTCAAAAATAAATTTTAAAAAATTAACAAATATTGTCTATACTATCCACAGCAATCTGCACATTCAATGCAATCCCAATCAAAACTGAACCAGCATTCCTCTCAAAACTAAAACAAACTGTCCTAAAATTTATATAGATCCACAAAAGATCCAAAGATCCAAAGCAATGTTGAAAAAGAAAACCAAAACGGGAGGCATCACAATCCCAGAATTTAGCCTCTACTACAAAGCTGTAATCATCAAGACAGGATGGTATTGGCACAAAAACAGTTACATAAACCAGTGGAATAGATGAGAGAACCCAGAATTGGACCCAGAAATGTATGACCAATTAATCTTGACAAAGCAGGAAAGAGTATCCAATGAAAAAAAGAGAGTCCCTTCAACAGATGGTGCTGGGAAAACTAGACAGCAGTGTGCAAAAGAATGAAATTAGACCACTTTTGTATACCATACACAAAAGTATACTAAAAATGGATGAAAGACTTGAATGTGAGACAGGAATCCATCAAAACCTTAAAAGAGAAAGCAGGCAACAACCTCTTTGACCTCAGCCACAGCAATTTCTCATTTGATATATCTCCAAAGGCAAAAGCAAGGGAATTAAAAGAGAAAATAAACTCCTGGGGCCACATCAAGATAAACAGCTAAGCACTACAAAGGAAACAGTCAACAAAACTAATAGGCAACCAACTATGGGAATGGGAAAAAATTTGCAAATTGCATATCAGATAAAGGAATAGTGTCCAAAATCTATAAAGAATTCACGAAACTCTGCACCTGAAAAACAAATAATCCAGAGAAGAAATGGGCAGAATACATAAATAGACACTTTTCCAAAGGACACCTCCAGATAACCAACATACACATGAAACGAGGCTCATCATCAAGGAAATACAAATCAAAGCGTCACTTAGATACCACCTCATGCCAGGCAGATTGGCTAAAATGAACAAATCAGGAGATTATATAGATGCTGCTGAAGATATGGAGAAATGGAAACCCTTTTGCACTGTTGGTGAGAATGCATCCTGGTGAGGCCACTCTGGAAAATGGTGTAGAGGTTTCTCAAAATAAAAATAAAACTACCCTATAACCCTGCAGTAGAATTGCTAGGAATTTACCCAAGGGATACAGGAGTGCTGATTTATAAGGGCACATGTACCCTAATGTTCATAGCAGCACTTTCAACAATAGCCAAATTATGGAAATAGCCTAAATGTCCATCAACTGATGACTTAATAAAGAAGATGTGGTTTATATATTCAGTGGAATACTACTTGGCAGTGAGAAAGGATGAAATCTTGCTATTTGCAGCAATGTGGATGGAACTGGAGGATATTATGTATGCTAAGTGAAATAAGTCAGTCAGAGAAAGACAGATACCATGTGTTTTCTCTCATATGTGGATCTTGAGAAACTTACCAGAAAACCATGGGTGAGGGGAAGGGAAAAAATTACAGAGAGGATGGGAATCAAATCATAAGAAACTCTTGGTTACAGAGAAAAAAATAGGGTTGGTGGGTGGTGGGAGAGAGTGCAATGTGGGTGATGGGCACTGAGGATGACACTTGTTGGGTAGAGCACTGCGTGTTGTATGGATGCCTATTTGACAACAAATTATATTAAATATATATTTCCACAGAACCACATAAGACTCTGAATAATCAATACAATCCTGAAATATAATAACAAAGTTGTAGTTGTTTATTTCCTGATTTATAATTATACTAAAAACTATAGTAACCAAACAATATAGATACATACATGCATAGACTAATGCGCAGAATTGAGAACCAGAAATAAACCCTTACATATAAAATCAACCAGTATTTGACAAAGGGGGCCAGGAATGTTCAATAAGGAAATTATACTCTCTTCAATAAGTTCTATTAGACAAAAACCAAATAACGACCACAAAATAATGAAATTAAACCTCCATTGTACACAACGCACAATAATAAATTCAAAGTGGATTAAAGATTTAAATATAAGAACAGAAAACATAAATCTCGTAGAAAAAATAGGAAAATGCTTCTTGACATTGGTTTTGGAATGATTCTTTGTGTATAATACATAACACATAAGCAACTAAAGTAAAAATTAGTAAGTGGTACTACATCAAATTAAAAGCTTCTGTTCAGAACCCATCAACAACATGAAAAGTCAGCTTATGAAATAGGATAAAATGTTTGCAAATGACATATCTGAAAAGAAGCTAAAATCCAAAATATATAACAAATTTATAAAACTCAATAACATAATGGACAGTATAATTTTATAAATGACAGTTTTCAAGGAAGACATACAAATTTCCAACAGGTAAATGGAAAGCTGCTTAGCATCATGAATCATCAGAGAAACTGAAATGAAAGCCACAATGAACTATAACCTCAAACTTGTTAGATTACTATAAACAAAAAAAACAAATGATAACAAGTATTGGCTCAGATATAAAGAAAAGGGAACATTTATGCACTATTGAAGGGAATGTACATAGGTATAACATTTGGAGTTTCCTCAAAATACTGAAAATAGAAATGCCAGGTGATTTATCAATTGCACTTCTGTGTATACAGCCCCTGAAATGAAAACAAGATCTTGAAAAGATATCTGAACCCCCAAATTCATTGTGGTATTATTCACAACTGCCAAGATACAGAAACAAGTGAAGTGTTTATCAAGGTATGAATGGGTAAAGAAGATGTGGCATATATAAATGATTATTCTGCCTTAAGAAAGAATATAATCCTTCCATTTGAAACAGTATGGATGAATTTTGAAGACATTATACTATGTGAATGAATTAAAGACATATACTACATCATATCACTTATATGGAATCTGAAAAAAGGTGACATGTATAAACAGAAAGTTGCGTTGTGGTTATCAGGTTTCAGGGAGAAGAAATGGGGATGTGTTTGTCAAAGGGTACAAACTTCCATTTACAAGATGAAGAACTTCTGAGGCTGTAATATACAGAATTGTGAGTGAAGTTAATATATATTTAAAAGTTGCTAAGGGAGTAAATTTTATATGTTCTCACCACAAAAGAAAAATGACAATTCTGAAACTTGGATTGGGATGTTACCTAATTCTATAGTAGTGAATAATTTCCAATCTATAAGTGCTTCAAATAAACACATTGTATACCTTAAACCTAAAAAAATGTTATATGCCAATCGCATCTCAATAAAGGTAGAAGAAACTAAAGTAATTGTTTATATCCTGGATATATTTCTTCAATTGTATTATTTCTTTTCATTTTTTTTACCTTTGATTATTATTTTGTTCCTTAGCTCTCATCCTCCCTTTTTTTTTTTTTGCTTTCTTTCATATTATATGAATGATTTTAGTTTGCCCTTTTAGTTTATCTATTGAATTTTTAAGTATCTTTAGGTAGAGTTGAGGTTTTTTGGTAACTCCTCCAGGAATTAAAATATATACTTTATCTGCTACAAATTTGAAAAGTTTTCAGCAATTATTATATATGTAATATATAAATATATATTTAAAATATAAATATATATTTGCAAGACATTCTTTTTACTTTTATTTTCTGTATCTAATGGCAAAAATGATAGCTTTGTTGAATTTGTCTTATAAATCATTGATTATTATTTCTAATCTATTTTTCCTATTGTGCAGACTATTTACATTATTTTTTGAGGTATATATATCTCATTATATATACATACATACAAAATTATTCTGGTGCAAGGGCAATTGGACTTAAATATGAAATTAAATACAATCAGAGAAAATAAAGAACATTACATGTTCGTACAGTTTTTAATTTGTGGTTTGTGAAATTTACTCCTTGCACATGAAAGGAGTGCATAAAACAGGTTTTTTCCTCACAATCACAGTGCCTCATCATTACAGAAAAAATCTAACTATATTTGTATCACCATTTTTCTCTAGGTAAATATTTACTTAACTGAATTTGGTACATATGCTATGTCTATATAAACAGTATATATATATATATATATATATATATATGTATATATATACGTATATATATATATATATACTTGTATTTATTGCATTGAGAATATCATTCTTAGTCTTTTATGTGCCCCAATATTCCTGACATACCACTTATCTTTCCACATCCCAAAACTACAAGGGGCTTCACAGAATTAATGATAAGAAGGCGGTTGGGGGAAAAGTGAATTTATCACTGGATTTTAAGAACTCTCACATAATTCTAAACACTACCAATTCATAATTCAATACTACCTGTTATTCCCAATGATAATTACAGACAACCAGTTAGTGAACTACAATGTTTTGGGCTCATTTAATAGCAGAGATAAGTGCTAAAGATTTTTTTTTTATGAATGGCATTGGCATTCAAACAAGCATTTTCTTTTCATTTAAGTCTATGGTTTTATTGAGGTTTTTCTGGCATGCATTTTTTTAAATTTAAATTCAAGTTATTTGACATACAGTGTACTATTGGTTTTAGGAGTAGAATTCAGTGATTCATCACTGACATACAACATGCAATGCCCATCCCAGCAAGTGCCCTTCTTAATGCTCATTACTCATTTAGCCCACTCCTTCTGCCTCACTTCTAGCAACGATTGGTGTATTTTATTTATTTATTTATTTATTTATTTATTTATTTATTTAGTTCATTTTTAAGAGAGAGACAGAACAAGCGGGGAGGGGCAGAGAGAGGGGTGGAGAGACACATAATCTGAAACAGGATCCAGGCTCTGAGCTCTCAGCACACAGCTGTGTGTGTGGGCTTCGAACTCAAGAGCTCTGAGATAATTATCTGAACCGAAGTTGATGTTCAACCGACTGAAATACTCAGGTTCCCCTATTATCTATATTCAATAGACGGTTAGGTTTTGTCAACCTCTCTGTTTTAATTTTGTCTTATGTTTCTTCCCTTCTTATATGTTCATCTGTTTTGTTTCTTTTTTATTTTTTTAATATCTTTAATTTTGAGGGAGAGAGAGAGAAAGAGAGAGAGTGGGGGAGGAAGAGACAGAGAGAGACACAGATTCTAAAGCAGGCTCCAGGATTTGACCACTCAGTACAAAGCCCAATCCTGGGCTTCAACCCATGAGCCATGAGATCATGACCTGAGCAGAAGTTGGATAGTCAACCAAATGAGCCATTCAGGAGCCCCTATTTTGTTTCTTAAATTACACATGAGAGTGGTGGTGGTAATGAAGGATGGCACTTGTGGGGAAGAGCACTGGGTGTTATATGGAAACCAATTTGACAATAAACTATAAAAAAAAACATGCACTGAACAATCCATGCCAAATTTACTGAGAGAGAGAGAGAGAAATCAAATGATATTTGTGTTTATCTGACTGACTTATTGTGCTTAGCATGATACATTCTAGTTCCATCCATGTTGCAAATGGCAAGATTACATTCTTTTTTTCTAATTTTTAAGGTGTTTATTTATTCTTTATGTTTTTTTGTTTTTGTTTTTGTTTATTAATAGTTTATTGCCAAGTTGGCTTCCATATAACACTCAGTGCTTTTCCCCACAATTGCCCCCCTCCATGACGATCACTCCCCATCCCCTTTCCTCCTCTCTCTTCAGCCCTCAGTTTGTTTTCAGTATTCAAGAGTCTCTCATGATTTGCTTCTCTCCCTCTCCCTAACTTTCTTTCCCCGCCTTCCCCTTCCCATGGTCCCCTGTTAGGTTTCTCGTGTTAGACCTATGAGTGAAAACATATGGTATCTGTCCTTCTCTGCCTGACTTATTTCGCTTAGCATGACACCCTCAAATTCCATCCACTTTGCTACAAATGGTCAGATTTCATTCTTTCTCATTGCCGTGTAGTACTCCATTGTGTATATATATCACATCTTCTGGATCCATTCATCAGGTGATGGACATTTATGCTCTTTCCATTATTTTGCTATTGTTGAAAGTGCCGCTATGAACATTGGGGCACATGTGCCCCTATGCATCAGCACTTTTGTATCCCTTGGGTAGATCCGCAGCAGTGCTATTGGTGGGTCATAGGGGAGTTCTATTGATAGTATATTGAAGAACCTCTACACTCTTTTCTAGAGCAGCTGCACCAGTTTACATTCCCTCCAACAGTGTAGGAGGGGTCCCATTTCTCCACATCCTTGCCAGCATCGCAGTCTTTTGATTTCTTCATTTTAGTCACTCTGACTGGTGTGAGGTGGTATCTCAGAATGGTTTTGGTTTGTATTTCCCTGATGATGGGTAATGCTGAGCATTATTTCATGTGCCTGTTGGCCATCTGGATGTCCTCTTTGGAGAAGTGTCTGTTCATGCCTTATGCCCATTTCTTCACTGGATTGCTCGTTTTTTGGGTGTGGAGTTTGGTGAGTTCCTTGTAGATTTTGTATACTAGCCCTTTATTCAATATGCCATTAGCAACTATATTTTCCCATTCTGTCGGTTGCCTATTAGTTTTCTTTGACGGTTTTCTTTGCAGTGCAGAAGCTTTTTATCCCGATGAGGTCCCAATAGTTCATTTTTGTTCTTGATTCCCTTATGAAAGGAATTGAAGAAGGCACAAAAATTGGAAAAAACATCCCATGGTCATGGATCAGAAGAATAAACATTATTAAAATGTCATTATCACCTAAAGCAATCTACACATTCAATGCAATCCCAATCAAAATTGCACCTGCATTCTTCTCAAATCTAGAACAAACTATCCTAAAATTCGTATGGAACCACAAAAAATCCCAAATTGCCAAAGTAATATTGAAGAAGAAAACCAAAATGGGAGGCATCACAATCCCTGATTTTAACCTCTACTACAAAGCTGTCATCATCAAGACAATATAGTATTAGCACAAAAACAAACGCATGGATCAATGGAATAAAATAGAGAGCCCAGAACTGAATCCACAGATATATGGCCAATTATTCTTTGACAAAGCAGGAAAGAGTACCCAATGGAAAAAAAGACATACTCTTTAATGGGTGGTGCTGCGAGAACTGGACAGCAACATGCAGAAGAATCTTTATTTATTTTTAAGACACACACACACACACACACACACACACACACACACACACAGAATGTGAGCGGGGAGAGTCAGAGAAAGACGGGGACACAGAATCAGAATCAGGCTCCCGGCTCTCAGCTGTCACCACAGAGCCTGACATGGGTCTCGAACCGGGGAACCATGAGATCATGACCTGAGTCAAGGTCAGAGGATTCACCAACTGAGCCATCACGATGCCCCAAGATTTCATTCTTTTTGGTCACTGATAAATATCCGATTGTATATTCCACCACATCTTCTTCATCCATTCATCAGTCAATGGACATTTGGGCTCATTCCTTGATTTAGCTATTGTTGATTGTACCGATATAAACATTGGGGTGCATGTGCACGATAACATCAGCATTTTTGTATCCTTTGCATAAATACCTAGTAGTCTGATTGCTGAGTCATAGGGTAGCTTTTTTAACATTTTGAGAAACCTCCATACTGTATTCCAGAGGTACCGCACAAGGTTGCATTCCCACCAACAGTGCAGAAGTATTCTTTGCAATCTCACCAACATGGATTGTTGCCTATGCTGTTAATTTTAGCCATTCTGACAAGTGTGAGGTAATATCTCACTGTGGTTTTGATTTGCATTTCCCAGAAGATGAGTGATGTTGAGCATCTTTTCATATTCTGTTAGCCTTCTGGATGTCTTCTTTTTAAAAATGTCTATTCATGTCTTTTGAACATTTCTCCATTGGATTAATTTTGGGGGGATGATGAGTTTTATAAATTATTTATAAATATTAATCATTTATCTGATATATCATTTGCAAATATCTTCTTCCATTCTATAAATTCCCTTTTAGTTCTGTTGATTGTTTCCTTCAATATGCAGAAACATTTTATCTTCATGAGTTCCAAATAGTTCATTTTTGCTTTTGTTTCCCTTGCCCTTTGGACGTCTCCATTAAGAAGATGGTGTGGCATAGGTCAAAGTTGTATCTGCCTATTTTTCTCTCCCGAATTTTGGTGGTTTCCTATATTACATTTAGAACATTCATCCATTCTAAATTTAGTTTTGTTTATGGTATAAGACAGTGGTTTAGTTTCATTCATCTGAATGCCTTTGTCCAATTTTCTCAGCACTATTTGCTGAAAAGATTCTCATTTTTCCATTGGATATTCTTTCCTGATTTACTGAAAATAGGTTGGCCATGTATTTGTGAGTCCATTTCTGGTTTCTCTATTCTATTCCATTGTTCTGTGTCTGTTTTGGGGCCAGGACCATACCGTCTTGATTAAAGGTTTTTAATACAGCTTAAATTTCAGAATTCTGGTGCTTCCAGCTTTCATTTTCTTTTTCAACATTATTTTGGTAATTCATGGTCTCTTCTGGTTCCATACAAATTTTAGAATTGTTTTTTTCTATCTCTGCAAAGAATACTGGTGTTTTTTGATAGGGATTAAATTGAATGTGTGGATTAATTTGAGTATTATAGACATTTTAACAATATTTGTTCTTCCAACCCAAAAGCATGAAATGTTTTTCCATTTCTTTGTGTCTTCTTCAATTTCTTTCATAAGCATTCTGTAGTTTCCAGAGTATAGATCTTTCACCTTTTTGGTTAGATTTATTCCAAGAAATATTAAGTTTTTGGTGCAATTGTAAGTGAGACTGATTCCTTGATTTCACTTTCTGGTGCTTCATTATTGGTGTATAAAAATGCAACAAATTTATGTAAATTGATTTTGTACCCTGTAACTTTGTTGAATTCATGGATCAGTTCTAGCAATTTTCTGGTGGAGCCTTTTGCATTTTCCATATAAAGTATCATGTCATCTGTGAAGAGTGAACGTTTGACTTTTTCCTTTCCAGTTTCTATGCCTTTTATATCTTTTTGTTGTATGATTGGTGAAACCAGAACTTTCAGCACTATGTTGAAAAACAGGGATGAGAGTCTACCTTCCTGTCATTTTCCTGATCTTATTGGGAATGCTCTCAATTTTTCCCACATTGGGGATGATATTAGCTGTGTATCTTTCATATGTGGCCTTTAAGATGTTGAGATATGCTCCTTTAATCCCTAATTTCTTGAGGGCCTTTATCAAGAAAAGATGATTTTTGTCAAACGCTTTTTCTACATCAGTTGAGAGCATCATGTAGATATTACTTTCTTTTTTTACTAATATGCTGTATCATGTTAATTGATCTGCAGATATTGAACCAGCCCTGCAGCCCACAATAAATACCAGTTGATCAAGGTGAATGACTTTTTTAATGTGTTATTGGATTTTATTTGTTAATATCTTCTTGTGAGTTTTTGCATCCATGTTCATCACGGAAATTTGTCTGTAATTCTCTTTCTTCGTGGGGTCTTTGTCTGGTTTTGGAATCAAGACAATGTTGGCATCATAGAATGAGTTTGGAAGTTTTTCTTCTAATTTGTTTTTTAGTACAGTTTCAAAAGAAAGTTATTAACTTGTCTTTATTTTTTTACATAAATATTTTTATAGTTTATTGCCAAATTGGTTTCCGTATAACACCCAGTGCTCTTCCTCACAAGTGCCCTCCTCTATGACCATCACCCTTCTTCCCCTTTCCCACTCCCCCTTCAGCCCTCCATTTGTTTTCAGTATTCAAGAATCTATCATTATTTGCCTCCCCCCTCTCTCTAACTTTTTTCCCCCTTCCCCTCCCCATGGTCCTCTTTTAGGTTTCTCCTGTGAGACCTGTGAGTGAAAACATATGGTATCTGTAGAATTCCCCTGGAAAGCCATCTGACCCTGGACTCTTGTTCATTGGAAGATTTTTTATTACTGTTTCAGTTTCTTTACTCGTTGTGGATATGTTCAAATTTTCTATTTATTCCTGTTTCAGTGTTGTTAGTTTGTAAGTTTCTAGGAATTTGTCCATTCTTTCCACATTGGTCAGTTTGTTGACATAATTTTTTCATCACATTTTCTTATCATTTTTTGCATTTCTGTGGTGCAGTTGTAGTCTCCCTTATCTTATTTGTGATTTTATTTACTTGTTCCTTTTTTATTTTCTTTTTGATAAGTCTTCCTTGATCTGTTCTACAGTTTTTTAATTTTTATATCATTGATTCTTCTCTAATCTTTGTTATTTCATTTTTCTGTTTTGGTGCTTTATTTGTTGTTATTTTTCCACCTTCTTTCGGTGTGAGGTTACTTTGTGTATTTGAGACATTTCTTCCTTCTTTAAGAAGGCCTGGATTGCTAGAGACTTTTCTTTTAGAACTGCCTTTGCTGTATCCCAAAAGATTTGGACTGTAGTGTTTCCAATTTTATTGATTTCCATGTCTGTTTTTGTTTACCATTTAATTTTTTAGTTAACCCATCCTTCTTTAGTAGGAAAACTTCTTTAACCTTCATTTATTTCTGAAAAAAATGCAATTTTTTTCTTGTGGTTGATTTCAAGTTTCATAATGCTGTGGTCTGAAAATATGCATAGTATGATTTTGATGTGTTTCTTTTTTTACTTGTTGAGGGCTTATTTGTGATCCAGTATGTGATCTTTTCTGGGGAATAGACTATGTACACTCGAGAAGAATGTGTATTATGCTGCTTTAGAATGAAATGTTCTGAATATAGCTGTTAAATTTTAATATATCTATTAACCAAGGCACCCTTGCTATTTTTTGATGTCCATTAGCATGATAATGCTTCATTTTCAGTCTGCAGAAGTCTTTAGGTTTAAAATGAATATCTTCTGGGCATAATATAGGTGGATCTTATATTTTGCCCATTCTGATACCCAATATCACTTGATTTGAACAATGAGTCCATTTTCATTCAGAGTGATTGTGAAAGATATGAATTTAGTGCCATTATGTTGCCTTTAGAGTTTGTGTTTCTGATGACGTTCTCTGGTTCTTTCTAGTCTTTGTTGCTTTTGTTTTGTTTTATCCACTCTGAGAGTCCTGCTTAAGTTTACTTGCAGGGCTGGTTTAGTGGTCAAGAACTCTAGTATTTCTTTGTCTAGGAAACTCTGTATCTCTCCCTCTATTCTGAATGACAGCCTTGTTGTATAAGTAATTCATGGCTGCATATTTTCCCATTCAGCACGTTGAATATATCATGCCACTTTTTTCTCATCTGCCAAGCTTCTGTGGACAGAGCTGTTGTGAACATTTTCTGTCTTCTCTTGTAGGTTAAAGACTTCTTTTTCCCTTCCTGCTTTCATGGCTCTTTGTGTGTTTATTTTGTGAATTTGACTACGATATGCCTTGGTGATTATGTCTGTTGAATTCAATGGGGGTTCTCTGTGCCTATGGATTTGATGTCTGTGTCCTTCCATAGATTAAGAAAGTTTTCAGCTATAATTTGCTCACATAATTCTTTTATTTTTCTCTCACCATATTCTAGGACTCTTATAATATGAATGGTATGCCTTTTTAATAAGTGGCTTGTTCTCTATGTCTTCTATTGTGATCTTTTGCCTTTGTTTTCCTCTTCTGTACAAGTTCATTATTTTCCATTTAAAAATGTTTATTCATTTTGAGAGAAAGAAAGAGAGAGTGGGGAGAGTGGCAGAAAGAGAGGCATAGAGAGAGAATACCAAACAAGCTCTGCACTGTCAGCACAGAGCCTAAAACAGGGCTCTACCCATGAACTGTGACATCATCACCTGAGCTGAAATCAACATTCAATTTTGAACCTACTGAGCCAATCTGATGCCCCCATAATTTTATCTTCTCTATCACTGATTTGCTGCTCTACTTACACCATCCTCGTTGTCATGGCATCCATTCAAGATTGCATCTTGGTTATAGGATTTTTAATTTTGGCCTTACTCAATTTTATTTTATCTCTGCAAAAAGGGATTCTCTGATGTCTTCCATACTTAATTTCAATGCCAGCTGATATGTCTATATTCATGGCTTTAAATTCTAGGTCAGACATCTTATTTATATCTGTGTCTATTAAATCCTGGCCATCATTTCTTCCTGTTTTTCTTTTTGGGTGAATTCCTTTGCCTTGTTATTTTGGAGGGCAAAATTGAATTAAATTAAAATTAAAAGTTAAAAATTTAAAAACAAAACAAAAGATCAAATAAAGGAAACTAGGTGTTGTTTGTCCTGCTTGTTAAGAGAAGCTTCATAGAAAAGAAAAAAAAAGATAAAAGACAAAACACAAAAAATTAAATTATATAATAAAAGAGAATAAAATAAAATAGAGTAAGAAATTTGCTCTTTTTTTGTATCTAGAAAGGAAAAAAGAAAGAAATAAGAAAGAAAGAAAGAAAGACAACATAAACAAAAACAGAAGTGAAGAAAATGAATAAACAAAAAGAAACTCAAATGAAGCTAGTTTCCCCAAGAACTGAAACTTCGCAGCACACTATGATTCATACATTAAGTGAGGGGGGGGATAAAAGAAATTTGTTCTGGTCTTCTGGGGGAGGAGCCTGGAGCTCTGAATCTCGGGCTGAGTCACCCTACTGGAGATGTGCCTGAAGGGGGCAGGTAGGCAGGGCTTTGTACAAAGATTACATTCTTCAGTTGATGAGGATGCTTAGCTCACTGAGATCCATCAGTACTGGTGGGTTAGAGGTGCCAATTACTTTCCCTCATCTCTAGTCTCTGGAACAGGAATTTTCAGGGTCACAGGCACACAATCAAGCACGCTTCTTTTGTCTCAGGCTTCAGTCCTCTCCCTGCGTGGACCTTGTGTACAAGCTGTCTTTCTCCCAGGTGGCAACTCTCTCCAGAGTTTTATCTCAGATGGGGCTGTGTTTCAAAACCCCACACTTCAGTGAACCCCATGGTTCAAACCAATGCCCATCCTCTGGGAAAGGGTCTCACTGGCCAGGTACTGATCTGTCCCAGAAAACTTTCGCAAGACTGTGTAGCGGGAGCAGCTGAGAGTTTATGTTAAATCGCAACACAGAGCCAGAACCACTGTTTGCTGCCCTTGACTAGTACCTTTTTTCAAATACCAGTAAATGTGGCAGCTCTCTGGGACACTCCTTGGACTTTTGCCCTGGGAAAAGCCATATTGCTTCTACCCAATGCTCTCCAAGCAGAAGAACTGCTTCTCCTTGTGTGGCACAGAGGTCCCTCAGACTCTGCTGCCTGTTCCCAGGGATTCACCCTGCTTCTTTACTACTGTACTGCCAAGCACTGCGTTCCAAATCTTTAGACTCTGCATTTGGCTATTTATAAAAACCGGTGACATTGAAACCCTCTCCTTTTTTTCTATCAATGGCTTTGGGGAACACATTTTTTGTCCACCCTTTCTGTCTTTCTCTCCATCTATATTCAGGAGGAGTGCTTTTCTTGCATGATCCTAATGTGCTGTACTCTCAACCCATTTCTCTTTCTCTGTCCTCTCTCTGTGAAAATATCTCTCTACCTTCCATGGCACTGCAGCTTTTCTCTCCTGCTATCTCCCAATTTATTTCACTGCACAGTGTAACTGATAAGATCTGCCTCACAAATTATGCAGATTGTTATATTAAACCTCAGATCAATTTCCTCCATGTTCAAAATGATCTGATGTTGATCTAGCTGTATTTCAGGGCTGACACAAGTTCAGGGTCTCCATACTACTCTTCCAGATTACGTAATTTCTATTTATCCTCAAATTCATTAACTCTTACATCTACCATCTTCATTTTGTTATTGAGTCCACCCAAACAAGTTTTAGTCTTGGTTGTATTTTTTAGTTTAATAAGGTAACTTTGTTTCTTTGTGATAACTTCTCTTTCACTACTGTGATTTTTATATCTCCATACCTTTCAAGAGTGTTAATCCTGCCTGCATGATTGAGTACCAGGGAGGGGTTGGGAGAACATCAGCCAGGCTTCAGAATGCAACAAAGGAATTTGGATCCTGCTAATCTTGTTGAGGATTCCATAAACAAGCTATTCCATGTGCTACTTGGGACATCTCACTTGCAGATTTCTCCAACTGGCCCAAAGTCACATCCAATGAACTGTGTCCTTCACACATCCTCCTTTACAACATGACTGACTCCCTGTAAATAACCCCAACAGTGGCAAGCCTTCACAGAAGTCTAATAAATATGTGTAGAAAGCCAACTCAAATGTGAAAAAGTGAAAGAAAGCTACAAGCATTAGCATTCCATAGTGCCTTCAGAAAGCAAACAAGAGGCTTTCAGCACACAGAATGCCCCTGTGAGATGGAAAGATGACATATATGATATTATGAATTAACTTCCATGAGAGAACAGAATGTGTAGACCAGATTTATCCACTGTAAGTGTCTGAGAAATCCTCAGATTACCTAGCAAAATTGACAAAAAAAAATGTTTTTCTCCTAAGTAAGTTGGTAAAGATGAGCTGACAGCCTCTTCAAGTCCAAAAACAACAACACAAAACATCAAAGGAACAGGAAAAATCAAAGGCACATGACACCACCAAAGGGACACAATAATTTTCTTGTAACCTATTCCAAAGAACTGAAGATCTATAGTTTTCCCAACAAAGAATTCAAAGTATTTGTTTTAAGGAAGCCCAAAGAGCTACAAGACACACAGAAAGTTTCACCAAAATCATAAGAAATTTACAAACAAAATGAGAAGTTTAGCAGGGATTGAAATAATAATATGATGAAATATATGAATCACATAATTATAAAGAAAGCATCTAGAGGTGAAAAGTATGATGGATAAAATTTTATATGCTATAGAGAGCAACAACAGTAAATTTAATGAAGCAGTAGAAATAATCTGAAGTTGAAGACAGATCATTTGAAACCAGGCAGTTAGAAGAGAATAAAAGAAATATAATGAAAAAGAATGAATAACACCTACATAAATTTTCAGAAAACATTAAAATAAGCAGATTATACATTATTGGTATATCAGAAAGAGAAATGTACTGAAAGATAATTTTAACAAATAATTAGAGAATTTTAAAATTCTGGGTGAAAGTTGAGACATCCAAGCTCATGAAATTAATATGTTCCCCAAAATATTCAATTCAAAGAAATCTTTGCAGGAGCGCCTGGTGGCTCAGTCCGTTAAACATCCGACTTCAGCTCAGGTCATGATCTTGTAGTTTGCGTGTTCGAGCCCCACATCTGGCTCTTTGCTGATAGCTAGCTCAGACCTTGAAACCTGCTTCGGATTCTGTGTTTCCCACTCTCTGACCCTCCCCTGCTCACGCTGTCTCTCTCTCTCTCAAAAATAAAAACATTAGAACAAATATTAAAAAAAATCAAAGAGATCTTTGCAACACATTATAATAAAGCTGTCTAAAATAAAGACTAATGGATAATTTGAAAGCATCAAGAGACAAATATTATTTTCATCAAGGGAACCACTATGAATTCATTAGCATATTAGTCAGCAAGTACGTTTCAAACCAGGAGAGAGTAAAATGATATATTCAAAGTACTGAAAGAAAAATACTGTCAATAAAGAATAAATTTCCCATATAAGGTTGTCCTTCAAAAATGGATAAATACCATCAAATATAAACAAAAGCTTAGGGAGTTCATAATTATTACACCTTCTTTAAAATGAATTCTCAATTTAATCTTCAAGCTGAAATAAAATGATGTTAATTAGTACATGAAAACATACAAAATATAAAATCAAATGGTCAAAATAAGTATATACTAAAATTCAGAAAATCTCATACTAAAAATGTTGGCATGTTGCCAACTTAACTTTATGGTGCAGCCACTTTGGAATACAGTATAAAGTTCCTCAAGAAGTTAAAAACAGGACTATCGTATTATCCAGCAACTTCACTAGTAGGTATTTATGCAAAGAATACAAAGTTAGTAATTCAAAGGGATACATGAACCCTGATGTTTATAGCAGCATTATCTATAATAGCCAAGTTATAGAAACAGCCTAAGTATCCACCAACTGATGAAAAGATAAAGAAGATGTGGTATATATAAACAATGGAATATTACTCGGACATAAAAAAGAAAAAAATCTTTCCATTTGCAAGGATATGAATGGAACTAAATAGTATTATGTTAAGTGAAATATGTCATTCAGAGAAAGATAAATATATGATTTCACTCATGTGGAATTTAAGAAACAAAAAAAGCAAACACAAAAAGAGCAAAACCAAGAAACAGAAACTTAACTATAGAGAAAAAGCTGACGGTTACCAGGAAAGAGGTGGGTGGGGGATGGGTTAGATATGTGATGGGGATTAAGGACTGCACTTGTGATGAGCACTGGGTGTTGTATGGAAGTGTAGAATGACTAAATTATACACCTGAAACTAATATTACACTGAATGCTAACTAACTAGAATTTAAATAAAAACATTAAGGTGTGCCTGGTTGACTCAGTTGGTTAAGCATCCCACTCTTGGTTTCAGCTTGGGTCATGATCTCATGAGTTTGAGCCCTGCATTGGGCTTTGTCCTGACAGTGCAAAACCTGTGTGGGATTCTCTCTCTCTCTCTTTCTTTCTCTCTTTCTCCTTCTTTCTCTGCTTCTCCCCAACTTTCACAGGCATGAACTGTCTCTATCAAAATAAATGAATAAAAACATAAAAAATAAAAAATATAAACATTTTAAAAGACCACTTAACTTTATTAAAATACTAAAAGACAAGAGCATTAAAGATAACCATAACTATAAAATTTTAATGGATATACAATAAAAAAGAAGTAAATTTTGTCATAAAAACATAAAATGTATGTGGGAAGTGAAAAAAAGTTTAATTTTTATATGTGTTTTATGTTGTTAGGAGTTTAAAGTAGACTTTTATTTACAAAATGTTTTACAAAAGCCACTTGGTAACCAAAAAGGAAAAACCTATACAGTATATAAACAAAAAAAAGAAGATAAGCATCTTTAAACAAACCACTCTAGGAAATCATTATTCCCAAATGAAGGTAGAGAAATATTAAGGAAAGAATAAAGTAAAAATAAAACGCTAAAAAACCAAGAATATAGCATTAGTATATATTTATTTATCAGTAATTACTTCAAATATAAATTGACGAAATTCTCCAACCAGTAGACATAGAAGGTCAAACTGTATTAAAGGAGAATGAATAAGACCTGGGGATTTCCACAAGATGACATTACAGGAAGATCCTGAGTTTACCACTCCCATGAACACACCAAATCTACAGCTTCATATGAATCATTTCCCTCTGAAAAAGATCTGAAAACTAATTCAAGACAAAAGATTAAAAGATGACGTTAAATAGGTAGGAGAGGTGGAAATATCATCTTGTCTCAAGTTCCATACCCGCCATGTCATCACACTATAGGGAGGTAGCTCACTGATCCAGCCTTTCTCTTAGAGAATTGAGGGACTTGTACTACACATTGGACTCCCCAATTCCTGGGATCTGAACTAGATAGGTGAGCCAACAAGTGTGTGCCTTGGAAAACCAGTAATGTTGACAAATGAGGCTCCCAAACTGCTACTGGGAACAGATTCCCTTTATAAAGAGCTTGAATGTGGTCTCACTTGCCCCAAAACCAAAACAAACAAAAACCAAACCAAATCAAAACTCCACCAGTTTGAAAGAACCTAGAATACAGGTAAAATAAATTTATTTGCTAATTTATTAGCATCTTCTGGAGAAGTAGGGGACAATTAAAACTATCCTTGGAGATAAAGCTGTAACAGATTCAACTTTTATATTCTTCACATAGCTTGCAAACATAGGTTGCCAGTCAGACACAACAACTTCATGCCAACTTGCTAAAATACTCAAGGGCTAGCAGTCATGGCACTAGCCCACTATATTTCTGAAGCTGGAGAACATTTGTGGTTGCAACATTCCCCTGCTCCGTGGCTGAGGCTGGCAAGCATGAGCCAAACCATCAAGACATTCCCCTATTCCAAGCCTAAAGCTGATGCATGCACAAAGACAAGGCAACCTCTTGTTGCTTTGCTGAAGAACACAGGTGCATGTAGTTAAGATATTTCCCCCCTTTTTTTCTGCGGCCAGGGAGGATGCTTTGTCCCCCTACTCTCCAGTTCTACAGCTAAATGCAGCAGATGCATGCAGTGAACATAGGTAACATGATTGCTTAACACTTGTGGCCAAGAAACCTGCATTCCTGAGCTCCATAAAATTTTAAGGAGCAGAAAGACAGTTATTGTCAGGCTACACCCCAAAGGCACTCCTCAGGTAGCACACTGATACATAACCCCCATTTTCCTATTAAAAAAAGATTTATTTTCTTGGCCTGGAATTTCAGCCTGAAGGACAGGCTGTATGTTTCCCACACGTCTAGGAGCTAAGACACCATTTTTGTACATTCCTTTGGCCTAGTTACAGCTTGATAAGGCCTCACAATTATAGCTTATCACTCATCTGGAGCCCCACTTTTTTCAGTTGTCGCTAAGAAGACACCTCCACATATCCTGGTGTCTGGTTTCAAAACACCCTGAGACTAAGCATTGAATGAGATTCTTACACTTGGAAAACTGACCACACTTGGAACACCTTCAACAGAAGGGACATATCAAGTATAAATCATGTTCTTTAGACAATCAAAAGAGTTTGAGGATTAATGATGAGTCAGGGGAATGTTAAGTGAGGAGAATGTTAAATGTTCATCACCTACATAAACCACAATTTCAAGACTGAGAAATGCAGATGTTTCACCTAATAAATAGAATCAGAATCAAACAATATGAATAAAGATAAATATTTTCCAAACAACAATAACAAAAAATGACAATATCTCAGATAAAGACCTTAATAATATAAAGTTAAGTAATTTTCCAGAACAAGGTGAGAACTTAAAAAAAAAAAAGAAACGTAAGAAAGTACCAAACAGTAAACAGAGAACTGAAGAATATAAACTGAACCGAAAAATAGATTAGAACGGTTCAACAGAAGATTGGATGAAGCACAAAAATGTATCAGTGACATGGAAGAAAAAAGCAATGAAATTCATCAAGAAAAAGTAGTAAAAAGAAAAACAAATTACACAATGAATATAATTAAGGGATTTCTGGGAAAACATCTATTGGGATAACATTCACATTATGAGAATCCCAGAAACAGAAGACAGAAAGAAATTGGGAGAACATATATTTGAAGAAATAATGCCTGAAAACTCAAATATAGAGAAAATAATAAACACCCAAGTTGAGGAAGTTCAGAGAGTTTCAAATGAGTCCAAAGATTTCTTCACCAACACATATTTTATTAAAATTTTAAAAATTAAAATGAAGAATCTAAGAAGCATCAAGAAAAGGTAAATAGATATGAACAAGAGAAACACCACAAGACTATCATCATATTTCTCAGCAGAAATTTTGCAGGCTAAAAATGGGTGGCATGACATATTTGAAGTGTTGAATGGACTAAAACCTCCAAACAAAAATTCTACTCAGCAAATTTAGCCTTAAGAATTGAAAGAGGGATTGAAATTTTTTCCAAGCAAGCAAAAGTTAAAAGAGTTACTAAACATGAAAGAGGATTTCCTTGAGCTGAAAAGAAATAACACAAATTAAAAACAAGAGAAGATATGAAAGTAAAGTTCTCACTAAAATATATAAACATATATTAGAAATATTGGGTTAATTTCTTATAAATGTTACTATAAAATTAAAAGACAAAAGTGGAAAAATTAATTAAAGCTACAATAATTAGCTGAGGAGTACATAAAATAAAAAAGATATAAAAAGTTACATCAAAAACAAAACATGGTGGAGTAAAAATGTAGTTTTGGAATGTGTTCTAATTTAAGATGCTATCAACTTGTAGTAGCCTGCTTTATGCACAAAAATGATATAGGTGAACCTCATGGTAACGACAAAGTAAAAACTTATTGTAAATTCACAAAATAAAATTAAAAATGAACCTAACAATAAACATAATAAATCAAATGCAATAGACAACATGTTACTGAACAAGTACTTTGGCATAGAAGACAAAAAAAGGAGAAATAAAAAATTCCTATATGCGAAAGAAAACAGAAATAGAACATACCAAAATCTATAGGTTGCAGCAAAAGTGGGTCTCAGTGGAAATTTTATTGTAATTCAGTTCTACCTCAAGAAACAAGAGAAGTATCAAATAAAGAATTTGAATTTATACCTAAAGTAACTAGAAGAAGAAACAAAAAAACTAAAGTGAGTAGAAGAAAGAAAATGATAAATATCAGAGCACCAATAAATTAAATACAGACTAATAGGACAATAAAAAACATCAATAAAATTAAAAGCTGATTCTTTGAAAAGATAAACAAAAATGGGCAAGTCTGTAACTACACTCACCAAGAAAAAGAGAGAGGAGTCAAATAAATTCAGAAATTAAATAGAAATTACAAATGATATCACAAAAATATGCAAGAACACAAGAGGCTGCTATAAACAATTACATGTCAACAAATTGGATAGTCTAGAAGAAATGGATAATTCCTAGAAACTTACATTCTTCCAAGTCAGAGTCAGAAAGAAATAGAAAATTAAAAACTTTTAAAATATTTATTTAATTTTTGAGAGACAGAGAGAGCACAAGTGGAGAGGTCAGAGAGAGCGAGAGCGAGAGAGAGAGAGAGAGAGAGAGAATCTGAAGCATGTTCCAGGCTCTGAGCCATCAGCACAGAGTCCAATACAGGGCTCTAACCCACAAACCATGAGATCATGACTGAGCCACCCAGATGTTCCCAAGAAATAGAAAATTTTAATAAAAATTACTAGTAAGGAGATTGAACCAGTGATCAAAGGCCTCTCAATGAGCAAAAGCCCAAGATGAGATGGCATCATTAGTGAAATTTACCTAACATTTAAAAATTTAATTCCTATCCTTTCAAATCCTTCCAAAAATTTGAAGAGAAGAAAAAGCTTTTAAAATATGATGAGACCTGAATTACCCTGATACAAAAACAGAGAAGGAGAAAACAAAAATATAAAATTATAAGTCAATGTTCCTAATGAATATAGATGCAAAAATTCTCAACAAAATATTAGAAAAACAAAATTTAACAAAACATTAAAATAATCATACAGCATGACCAACTGGGATTTATTCCCATAATGCAAGAATGATTCAGCATCTGCAAATCAATCAAAGATATGCCACATTAGTGAAATGAAAAAATAAAAATTGTCATCTCAATAAGTTCATAAATTGCATTCAACAAAGTTCAACATCCATTTATGATAAAAATAGAGACAAAGTGGATATAAATGGAAGGTACCTCAATGTAATGAAAGCCGTATGTGACAAGCATGCCCATAGTATCATACTTCTTCGAGAAAAACTGGAAGATTTTCTCTAAGATCAGGAACTAAACAAATATGCTCAGTCTCCCACTTTCGTTCAGCATATTAATGGAAGACCAAGTCATAGCAATTAGGCAAGGAAAATAAATAAAAGTCATACAAGTCAAAAAAGAAGAAATAAAACCATCACTATTTGTATATACTATCATAATATATATAGAAAACCCTAAAGACTCAGGTTCACTTAGAACCTTTTAGAACGAATAAATTTAGTAGATTTGCAGAATAAAATATTAATATACAAATCTTGGTTCCATTTTTGTATACTAATAAGCAACTATCAGAAAGATAAATCAAGGTATGCTCGGGTGGCTCAGTCACTTAAGTGTCCAACTTTGGCTCATGTCATGATCTCACAGCTCATGAGTTTGAATCCCACATAAGGCTCTGTCCTGATAGGTCAGAGCCTGGATCCTGCTTCAGATTTTGTCTCCATCTCTCTGCCATTCCCCCGTTCTCTTTCTCTCTCTGTCATATAAATAAACCTTTAAAAAAGAAGGATAAGTCACGTAAACAATCCATTTACATTTGCATCATAAAAAATAAATATGTGGAAATCGATTTAACAAAGGAAGTGAAAAACTTACACACTGAAAATTATGAAACATTTATGAAAGAAATTGAAGACATGAATAAATGCAAATTGGAGACATGAATAAATGCAAAGATATTACAAGCTTATGTATGGGGAATAAGTTCAGGAATTCCCTGAGCTTACACCAGTAGGTTAACAAGGCTTAAAACGAAAGCATCCAGAATAGGTAAACAGGGTGAATATGCCCCCAGCATAGAACAAAAGCATAGAAGCAGGAAACCACTTGTATAGGATGAAAGCCTCCAGAACCAGTAAACAGGTAAACAGGGCGATAGACACCCCACACACACCACAGGGTGAAATTGCCTGGAGCTAATTAGAAAAAGAAAGGTGCCTTGTTGACCCTGAGGTAGCATGCTCTATTTGTCTTATCCCCTAGGCAACTTAAGATAGACATGGTGTCTGGTCCCTGCCTTAATCAGCCAACTGCTCAGTGCCGTGATTTTGTTTTGTATTGACCCAAACCCCTAATACCGAATATCTTCGAAATCCCTTTACTCTCACACACGATTTAATGCTCACTGTTGCACTGTCTCTTTTTGCAAGTCCATCACGTTTGTAAGATTCTGATCCTAATAAATACTGATTAAGTACCCTTACTTGGGACTCTTGTCTCCTCCCAGACATTAACCTCTCTCAAATTTAATTCTGCATCCATTCGTTTGCTGGACAAGAGAGAACTCCAGATTCAAAGTTTATGACACTCACGGATTGGGGTAATTAATATTGTAAAAATGTCCATATTGCCTATAGCAATTTACAGTTTCACTGAAATCTCTATCAAAATTCCAATGGTGTGTTTTATAGAAATAGAACAAATAATTCTAAAATATATGGAATTATAGAAGATTCAAAATACTCTAAATAGTGTTGAAGAAGAACAAAGATGTATATACCAAGCTCCTGATTCTAAATTATACTAGTAGTAATAATTACCAAAAGAATATAAACATAATAGTGACACATATATAAGTGGAATTAAATAAACAGTCCATTAAAAATGCCACATATGCATGGACAATTATTTTATGAAAAAATAGCAGAAATATACAATGGAGAAAATGGTTTCTTCAATAAATGATGTTGGGAAAACTGCACAGATACATGCAAATGAATCAGACTGGACAATTACCTTAAAACATTTGTAAAAATTAACTCCAAATTCATTTTAGAGATCAATGAGAAAGGTCAAAATGGCGGAGAAGTAGAGAACACTGTTACCTCTGCATGCCCTCAACCACCAAACTGAGAAGAATTAAAAGCCACAATGTTCTGATCTCCAAGAATGGACGTGCGCACACTGATCCCTTATTGATAACAGCCTGATGGATGCCTGAGTGAGTGTGAACTGGGACCGGAAACTCTGAGGGAGGGAACTCTGGCTCAAAGCGGAGCCAGGAAAGAGAGTGTCCAGAAACATGGCACTGGGCCCGCAGAAAGCTGTGTGTTCAGAGGAGGCACAGCACTGTGTACAGCCTTGCGCACACGCAGGGCGTCTATGCAGCTAGGCACAGAACCTTGGAGGGCTGCTAGCAAAACTGCCGTGCAGAACGCTGCATGGTACAGTTGTACAGGACAGTGCACACCTGAGGGGAAGAGAAGGAGAGGCTGAAATGAGACCTCAGCCCATGGCAGAGACAAACTCTTCATGTGTAGGCTCTGGGTACTTAGAGAGGAATCTGTCCCCCTCAGTGGGCTTGTTCTCCCTTTGGCCCCGAGGTCAGGTGGAACCAGGGAAGAGCTGGCTCCCCAGTTCCTATGTGCAATCCCAGCCAGAAAGCTGCCAGGCTACTGGAGATTATTTTAATGGTGGTGGAAGCATTAAAGTGTGTGGACTAGGATTTAGAAACCTGGCGGAACTTAGAAAACTGAAACAATTTAACCCGCCCATGGCATGGGGAGGTTGGACTCAAGAGAGTGGCTGGCAAAGCACAGTCTGAGAGGGGCTTGCTGCACCGTCCGTTCTTCTCCTTCATCCACTAAGGCGGGGCCTCAAAGATCAGCCCCTGAGACCTGACCTACCTACATTGAACCACGCCCATCCTTACTGGAGAGCTGGATTCTTCTTTTGTTACTATTTTTACTTTTTCCCATTTTTAAAATATTCCTATTATTTTCATCTTATAATTTTTAGAATTTTTCCCTTGTGTTTTCTTTTCTATTTTCCTACATCCTCCTTTTCTCCCCTTCCCCCATGGAGTCTGGTAAAGACCAACATTTAGGCACTGCTGCGATTAGATCAACTCGTACCATCTAGATATTTTTCCCTTATCTCATTTGTATCTCTCCCCTCCGCAGGGTTTATGCTCTCAAACTTCCCATTATCTTTGGCTGTCTCTGTCCCCCTCAGCTTTCTTTTTCTCCTTTCCTGTCCTCTCTTTTCTTTTCTGTTTTTTTTTTTTTCCATTCCCATTTGGTTTGCTTGTTTACTTGATCAGTCAGTGCGTTTGCATGCTTGTGTTCCCTGTGCATTTGTCTGTCTGTTTTCCTTTTCAGGGCTATCTCAAGAAACAAACCAAAGCACACATAGTGGAGAGTCAGAAATATCACTGAGTAAGAAAATTTATTAATTATAGCCATAACAAGAGAAACCGATAAACACCATTAAAGGGGCACATCCTATAACAACAGGCCCTGGGTAGTCAAAGAGCTTCCTTTAATAGAGCAATACTAACAGGTGCAGAGTGCATAACAATCTTTTAAACTGACAAGAGAGAGAATGTGAGGGGGAGAAGCCACGATGGCGGAGAGGAAGGGAGCTCTGTAAACTTCATCTGCCCCATCGATCGAACTGAGAAGGATATTACTCTCATCTGCAAGAGCGGAAGGAGAAAATAGGACTCCAGAAGGAAGAGAACTGGAAGGATACCTGAGTGAGTGAGTGCGACCTGGGGAGATTGGAAAATGGGCCAGCCTGAGAGGGGCAGGGGAGGTGGGAGCCCCAGTCCAACGCAGGGCAAGCGCATGGAGCCCAAGAGACAAAGGGAAGAGACAGAGAGACTGAATACGCTCATAGTACTGTCTCTGGGGAAGAGGTAAAAAATGCTTAACCGTGCTTGGAGAGAGAAGCTCACTCCATAGATAACTGCTGGGTAGCCTAAATCCCGAACCCAGGTGGCGCAAGGGAAGGAACAGCTTCCAGCCCTGTGCCATCTTGGCGAGGAGTCGGCGACCACTGCAGCGGCAGTGTCAGGGGTGCTCACTTCGACCTCGGTTTTGGGAGGGGGAACATGCACCTCATTTCCACAGCACATCTCGCCCCCAGCATTGGCCACGTGAAACCTGAATCCCAGGTGCCAACAGGGAAAAAATAGCCCCCATCGCTGCAGGATCCCGGCAGGGAGTTGGCGGTGGTGGAGACCTGGGTGTGGGGAGCTCCCAGCTCATTTCCAGCAGCTCCCGGCATGGCCTCCGGCAACAGCTGTGAACTCATTCCTCCCCCAATGCTAACGTTATCCCTGCTGGGGGTTGGGTCTCTGATGGTGTGCACACACTTCACCTCCTGCTGTGCATCTCTCCTCAGGCTGGGGCTGCCGAAATCCCAGCCTGAGCCTAGACAAACTGATTCCTCCACCTAAGAAGCCAGCCACCAAAGCAAAAACATCCATCTGTGGTAGCATAAAAAGTACATGGACTGGAACTTTGAACCGAGCCAGGCCTGGAAAATACAACTCGGCTCAACCACGGCAAAAGGAGATCGGACTCATTAGAGTCCCTACAGTTCGTAGTTCAGTGGAGCTTGGCATGCCGCCTATCTAATCTCTGCAGACACCAAGGTGGATCCTCTGAGAGCAGCCTCCGAGACCTACCACACCAAACCACACCTATTGACAAGGGAAGCTGCTGTGTCTTTGTTGTTGTTGTTGTTGTTTTGTTTTTTGATAAATAATTTTTTTCATTTTTTTCTTCATTTTATTTCTTTTTGCCTTTTTCTGTACGTATTTTTTATTATTACTTTTTTTTACTTAAAGTTTTTAAAATTTTTACTCCTTATTTTCCTTTCTCCTTTCTCCCTCTTTTTTTTTTTTTAACCTTCTTGCAATCCAGATATATTCTCCGATATCTCATCCCTGCCTCTCCTATCAACTGGTCATACACTTTTAGAATGTCCACTGTCATTGTTGTCTCTGACTTCCTTTATTTTTTTCTTTTTCTTTTACTTTTCTTCTTCTCTTTTCGTCTCTTTCCCCCCCATTCTCTTTATTTTCTTTCCCCCTTTTAATGTGTTTGTTTGTTTGATTTGTCTGTGCGTTTGTGTATTACTATTCCCTCTGTGTTTGTCTGTCTGTTTTCCTTCTTAGGGCTACACCAAGAAAGAAGCCAAAGTGTCCATGACAGCAAGCCCCAAATATAGCTGAGTAGGGAAATAAAATATTCGAAGGCACATCAGGAGAAACTGAGATACACCATTAAAAGAATATTTCCTGAAATGACAGGCCCTGGACAGTCAATAAGCCTCCTTTAACATAGCAATACTAACAGGTGCACAGTGCACAACAAGCATTTTAAAACTGACAAGAGAAAGAAAACTAGCCAAAATGACCAAACGAAGGAACTCTCCCCTGAAGAACCTCCAGGAGGAAGTCACAGCCACAGAACTTCTCAAGGCAGATATAGACAATATACCGGATCAAGAATTTAAAAAACTTGTCATAAAATTAATCGCTGGGGTTGAGAAAAGCATCAAAGAATCAACTGAGACAATGACTAGGCACTATGATGAGTTAAAAAAGGCTATAGGTGAGGAGAATAACAAACTGGAAGCAGCCACCTCAAGGATTGACGAGGCAGAGAGAAGAATAGGTGAATTAGAAGATACAGTTCTAGCAAAAGAGGAAGCTGAAAAAAAGAGAGAGAGATTAATCCAGGAGCAGGAAAGGAGAATTCGAGACCTGAGTGATACAATCAAGCGGAACAACATCCTTATCATAGGAATTCCTGAAGAGGAAGACAGAGAGAAAGGTCCTGAAAGGATACTAGACCAAATTATAACTGAGAATTTCCCAAATCTGGGAAAAGAAATAGACATTCAAATTCCAGAGGCACAAAGAACCCCCTTAAGACGTAACTTGAATTGGCCTTCGGCACGACATATCATAGTGAAACTGGCAAAATATAAAGATAAAGAGAGAATTCTGAAAGCAGCTAGGGAGAAAAGGGCCCTCACATAGAAAGGGAAACCTATCAGAGTGGTTACAGACCTATCGAATGAAACTTGGCAGGCCACAAAGGAATGGCAGGAAATCTTCAATGTGATGAACAGAAAAAACATGCAGCCAAGAATCCATTATCCAGCAAGCCTGTCATTCAAAATAGAAGGAGAGATAAAAGTGTTCCCAAATAAACAAAAATTGAGAGAATTCATGACCACCAAACCAGCCCTACAGGAAATCCTAAGAGGGACTCTATGAGGGAAATTTTGCAAAGAATACAAAGTGCCAGAGACGCCACTATAAACTTGAATTCTAGGGAGAACACAATGACTCAAAACCCACATTTCTCAATAATAACACTGAATATAAATGGACTGAATGCTCCAACCAAACAACACAGGGTAGCCGAATGGATAAAGGAACAAAACCCATCTATTTGCTGTCTACAAGAGAGTCATATTCGACGAGAAGATACCTTCAGGATGAAAGTAAAGGGGTGGAAAAATATCGATCATGCAACTGGAAGCCAAAAGAAAGCTGGAGTAGCCATACTTATATCAGAAAAACTGGACTTTAAAGTAAAGGCAGTAACAAGAGATGAAGAAGAATATTATATAATAATTAGAGTATCTCTCCATCAGGAAGAGCTAACAATTATAAATATCTATGTGCCAAATTTGGGGGCACCCAAATAAATAAAACAATTAATCACAGAAAGAAACAATTTTATTGACAAAAATGTGCTAATTGCAGGGGACTTTAATACTCTACTGACAGCAATGGATAGATCAACCAGACAGAAAAACACTAAGGAAACAATGGACCAGAATGACATATGGGAACAGATGGAACTGATGGATATAATCAGAACTCTGCATCTTGAAGATAGGAAATTCACCTTCTTTTCGAGTGCACATGGCACATTCTCCAAGATTGATCACATACTGGGGCATAAAGCAGCCCTCCATAAGTATAAACAAATAGAGATCATACCATGCACACTTTCAAATCACAATGCTATGAAACTTGAAAATAACCACAGAAAAGAGTCTAGAAAACTTCCAAAAATTTGGAGGTTAAAACCACCCTACTAAAGTATGATTGGGTTAATCAGGCAATTAGAGATGAAATTAAATAATACATGGAAACCAACGAAAATAAAAATACAACAATCCAAAATCTCTGGGATGCAGCAAAGGCAGTCCTAATAGGAAAGTATATTGCAATCCAGGCCAATCTCAACAACCTAGAAACAGGGGTAATTCAAAATTTAACAAAGCACTTACTGGGACTAGAAGGGAAGCAGCAAGAGCTCCCCAAAACCAGCAGAAAAAAAGAAATTATAAAGATCAGGACAGAAATAAACAATATAGAATCCAAAAGAACAGTCGAGCAGATTAATGAAACCAAGAGTTGGTTCTTTGAAAAAGTAAACAAAATCGATAAACCTCTAGCCAGGCTCCTCAGAAAGAAAAGAGACAGCACCCAGAGAGACAAAATCATGAATGAAAAATGATCTATTACATCCGTTCCCTTATAAATACAAGCAATCATCAAAGATTACTATGAAAATTTATATGCCAACAGACTGGACAACAGAGAAAAAATGGACAAATTCCTAAATGCACATGCACTGCCAAAATTCAAACGGGAATAGACAGAAAGCATGAATAAACTGATAACCACTGAGGAAATCGAATCGGTTATCAAAGATCTTCCAACAAATAAGAGTCCAGGACCAGATGGCTTCCCAGGGGAATTCTACCAGATATTTAAAGCAGAGTTCATACCCATTCTTCTCAAACTATTCCAAAAAATAGGAATAGAAGGAAAACTTCCAAACTCATTCTATGAAACCAGCATCACTTTGATTCCCAAACCAGACAGAGTACCTACCAAAAAAGAGAACTACAGACCAATATCCTTAATGAATACAGATGCAAAAATGCTCAACAACATACTGGCAATTCGAATTCAACAGCACATAAAAAGAATTATCCATCATGATCAAGTGGGATTCATTCCTGGGTTACAGGGCTGGTTCAATATTCAAAAATCCATCAATGTGATCCATCACATTAACAAAAGAAAGGATAAAAACCATATGATCCTGTCCATAGATGCAGAAAAAGCATTTGACAAAATACAGCACCCTTTCTTAATAAAGACCCTTGAGAAAGTTGGAATAGAAGGAACTTACCTAAACATTATAAAAGCAGTTTATGAAAAGCCCACAGCCAATATTATTCTCAATGGGGAAAAACTGAGAGCTTTCCCCCTGAGATCAGGAACATGACAGGGGTGTCCACTCTCACCAAAGTTGTGTAAAATAGTGCTGAAAGTCCTAGCATCAGCAATCAGACAACAAAAGGAAATAAAAGGCGTCACAATTGGCAAAGAAGAAGTCAAACTTTCCCTTCTCGCAGACGACATGATACTCTATATGGAAAATCCGATCAGCTCCACCTGAAGCCTTCTAGAACTGATCAATGAATTCAGTAATGTTGCAGGGTACAAAATCAATGTACAGAAATCAGTGGCATTTTCATACACCAAAAATGAAGCAACAGAGAAATCAAGAAACTGATCCCATTCACAATAGCATGAAAAACCATTAAATACCTAGGAAACAACCTAACCAAAGATGTAAAAAACCTGTATGATTAAAAGTATAGAACGCTTATGAAAGAAATTGAAGAAGACACAAAGAAATAGAAAGACATTCCATGATCATTAATTGGAAGAATAAACATTGTTAAAATGTCACTATTACCCAAAATATCTACACATACAATGCAACCCCCACCAAAATTGCAACAGCATTCTTCTCAAAGCTAGAACAAACTATCTTTAAATTTGTATGGAACCACAAAAGGCTCTGAATAGCCATTGTAATACTGAAGAACAAAATCAAAACGGGAGGCATCACAATCCCAGATTTTGACCTTTACTACAAAACTGTCATCATCAAGACAGTTCGGTGTTGGCACAAAAACAGACGCATAGACCAAATAGAATATAATAGAGAGTCCAGAACTGGCCCCACAAGCGTATGGACAGTTAATATTTGACAAAGCAGGGAAAAGTATCCAATGGGAAAAAGACAGCCTCTTTAGCAGGTGGTGCTGGGAGAGCTGGACAGCAACATCTAGAATAATGAAACTAGACCACTTTCTTACACCATTCACAAAAATAAACTCAAAACGGATAAAGGGCCTGAATGTAAGACACATAACCTTCAAAATCCTCGAGGAGAAAGCAGGAAATAGTCCCCTTGACCTCAATCGCTGCAATTTTCTCCTCGACACATCCCCAAAGGCAAGCAAATCAAGAACAAAAATGAATTGTTGGGACCTCATCAAGATAAAAACCTTCTGCACTGCAAAGGAAACAGTCAAGAATGCTAATAGGCATCCGAAAGCATGGGAAAAGATAGTGGCGAATGGCATATCAGATAATGGGCTAGTATCCAAAATCTACAAGGAGCTCACTAAACTCCATACACGAAAAATGAATGATCCAGTGAAGAAATGGGCAGAAGACCTGAAAAGACACTTCTCCAAAGAGGACATCCAGATGGCCAAAAGGCACATGAAACAATGCTCAACATCATTCATCATCAAGGAAATACCGATTAAAACCACACTGAGATATCACTTCACACCAGTCAGAGTCGCTATTATGAACAAATCAAGAGATTATAGATGCTGGCAAAGAAGTGGAGAAATGGGCATCCTCCTACATTGTTGGTGGGAATGTAAACTGGTGCGGCTGCTCTGGAAAACAGTGTGGATGTTCCTCAAATATCCATCACTAGAACTCCCCTATAACACAGCAATATCACTGTTGGGGATCAACCTAAGCGATACAGAAGTGCTGATGCATAGGGGCACATGTGCCCCAATGTTCATAGCGGCACTTTCAACAATAGCTAAATCATGGAAAGAGCATAAGTATTCCATCAACTGATGAATGGCTCAAGAAATTGTGGTTTATATATACAATGGAATTCTACAAGGCAATGAGAGAAAATTAAATCTGGCCCTTTGTAGCAAAATAGATGGACCTAGAGGGAGTCATGCTAAGCGAAATTAGGCAGGCAGAGAATGACAAATACCATATGCTGTCACTCATAGATCTAACAGGAGAAATCTAATTGAAGACCATGGAAATGGGGAAAAGGGGGGACAAAGTTGGGGAGAGGGAGTGCAGCAAATCATGAGAGATTTTTGAATGCTGATAACAAACTGAGGGCTGAAGAGTGAGGGGGGAAGGGGTAGAGAGGTGATGGTCATGTTGAGGGGCACTTGTGTGGAAGAGCACTTGGTGTTAAAGGAAACCTACTTGGTAATAAACTGTTAATTAAAAAAATTCATTTTAGACTTGAATATAAGAACAGCAAACTCAAAACTGCTAGAAAGCAGTCAATAAGCTCTTTGATAATATTATTACTACTTTTTAATCTGACTCCAAAAGCAAGAGAAACAAAAGTGAAAATATACAAATTGGTCTACATTAAACTAGAAAGCTTCTGCACAGCAAAGGTAACCAGCAACCAAACAAAAATTAGCCGAGTAAATGGGAGAAAGTATTTGCTAATCATGTATTCAATAAGGAGTTAATATGCAAAATACAATAAAAAAACCTCACACAACACAGCAGCAACATAAAAACAATGTGATTTAAAAATGAACAGAGTATTTGAGCAGGCATTTCTTTTTCAGAGAAGACATAAAGATGACCAAGAGTCACATAAAGAGATACTTAATTTTATAAATCATAAGGAATCTGCAAATCAAAACCAAAATGAGATAACACCTTACATTTGTCATAATGGTTATTGTATAAAAGAGAAGAAATAACAAGGGTTGGTATATATGTAGAGACAAGGGTAATTTTGAACTGTGGGTGGGATGTAAATTGGTGGACGCACTATGAAAAACATTATGGAAGTTTCTCAAAATTCTCAATATAGTACTACCATATGATTTGTCTATTTAGTATTTAGCCAAAGAAAATTAAAACACAAACTCAATAAGATAAGTGAACCCCTATGCTGAATGCAACATGTTACTATAGCTGAGATATGGAACTATCCCATGTTAATGTAATAAAGAATAAAAGAATAAGATGTGGTATACATATACAGTAGAATATTACTTTGTTATAAAAGAGATGGAAATCTTGCCATTTGTTACAACGTGGATGGAACTAGAGGGGACTATGTTAAATGAAATTAGCCAGATGGTGATAGCAAATATCACACATTTTCACTTATATTGTAATCTAAAAAACAAAATAAATAAAACAAACTCAAGTGCATAGACAAGAGAACAAACTGATGGTTGCCAGTGGGGATATGGATTGGGAGGGGTGATATGAGTAAAAGGGATCAAGAAGTGTAAACTTCCAGTTATAAAATAAATAAGTCTTGGTGATGTACACCATAGGGAATTATAGTAAATAATATTGTATTCCCTTTGTCTCTTGATAGATCACTACTAGACTTATTGTGTTGATAATTTTTCAATGTACACAAATATTGAATCACCATGTTGTACGTCTGAAACCCATATAAAATTGTATGTCAGTTATACCACGCACACACACACACAAACACACACAAGACACAATTACACTGCCTATAAGTAACCTAATTTCAGCTATAAGAACACACATAAGCAACAAGGCTTTGAAACATTTTGGATAGGAGAACCCTAGGCTCACCTTGTCCCACAAACAGAACTAGATAAATATCAAATAATTCTAAATACACAGAAACTGGTCTGAAGACAGACTGAACAAACTCCACAACTGAAGGGAGAGAAGGGGCTATGTCAAGAAGGTAGAAAAGGCAGAAATGTGGTTTAGCAGGGGAAAGATCACAGATGCTGTGGAAGGGAGGAAGCTGTGATTACAGAGAAGTGTGAGAGAGGAGCACACAGAAAAATGCACAAGGAGAAAAGTTTCTCCAAAGCCATTGGCATGAAAAGTGAGAGTGGCAAAATTTATTGAGTTCTTGCAACCAGCAGGACTTAAAGTCTAGAATTTCAAAGGTCAGCAGGCTTGGTTGGGATAGAGCCCAGAGGTCTCTGTGCTGCCCCTGGAGATCAGGCAGACAAATAACTTGGAGTCACAGAACATTCATCAGAAGGACACCTGCGACACACAGTAAGGAGGTAATTTGTGCATTTCAGAGCATGTACCTGAGAGGCAGCCCTCACAAAGACACCTCTCCAGGAGAAAAAAAAATAGCTTCTTTATGCCATTTACGTTCCCTGTCCCTCAGCATAAACACAGAGCTAACTTGATAAAGCAATGCAGTGCCACACTGGCTACCTAACTAGCATACCAAGCCCCACCCCACTGCACTATGTCAGGACTGCCTTTCTCATTCACTCTTATATCAGTCACAGAGTGGTAGACCCCTACCCAGGAAGATCATCCCAAACCCCTGCACACACCACTTCTTCAGACCGAAAAGTTCTACAGGAGTTCAGTTCTGGTGGATGTGGTGTCACCTGTCATTTCATAAGCAGACCATAGTACAACTAGTTAAAATTAACCATATTCAGGAGCACTTGAGTGATGTGGTTGGTTAAGTGTTTGACTCTTGATTTTGGTTCAGGTCATGATCTTGCTGTTTATGGGTTAAGCCCCATGTTGGGCTCCAGGCTGGCAGAGTGTAGCTTGCTTGAGATTCTCTCTCTCTTTCTCTCTCTCTCTCTCTCTCTCTCTCTCTCCCAAAAATAAATAAACTTAAATATATAAAAAAAGAAACATTAAAAAAAAAATCTCATCACATTCAGGCCAAAAACCAACAATGCCCACATCAGGCAAGAATAGACTACAGCTAACTGTCCTGAAGGATAGAGCAAACAAAAAACATCAGATATCATGCAACATACACCAGAAGACACACTGAAGCAGCAGGTCCTGGGCACTACATCACCTCTACTTAAGGCCATTACTTTCAAGAGCAGGGGACATAACTGGCTTTTCTCATACACAGAGGAAGGCAGAAATTTAGACAAAATGCAAAGACGGTGGATTTTGTCCCAAAATGAAAGAATAAATAAGGCCATGGTTAGAGATCTAAGCAAAACTGATACAAGGAACGTATGTGATGGAAAATATAAAGCAACAATCATAAGGGTACATACTGGGCTTGAGAAAATAATTAGAAGACATCAGTGAGACATCTACAACAAAGATATGGATTTTTAAAAACATAGGTGAAGACAGTAATAAATGAAATAAGAACATGTTTGATGCAATGAACAGTAGGCTGCAAGAAGCAAAGGAAATAATTAATGACCTAGAAGACAAAGTAATGGAAAATCATGAAGCAGAACAAAAGAAAGAATTATGCAAGGTAAGAATACACTGGAGGGGAAAATGACATCATAAAACAACAAAATTCATATTATAGAAGTCCCAGAAAAAGAAGAAAGAGATAACTGGGCAGAAAATTTATTTGAAGAAATAATAGCTGAAAACCTCCTCAATCTGAGGACAGACACATCCAAATGCAGGAAGCACAGAGAAATCCCATTAAAATCATCAAAAGCAGGCCAACATCAAGATATATTGTAATTAAATTAACAAAATATTGTGATAAATAAACAATGTTAAAAGCAAGAAAACAAAATTTGTTTTTAATTACAAGTTAAGACCCATGGTGCTAGCTAGAAGTTTCTCAAAAAAACATGGCAAACCTAAAGAGAGTGACATAATATATTAAAAGTGTTGAATGGGAAAAATCTGCAACCAACAATACTGTATCCAGCAAGTGTATTATTCAAAATAGAAGGAGAAATAGAGTCCCCTCCCACCCACACAAATTAAAAGAATTTGAGGTCAGAAGAAATAATAAAGGAGATTTCTTGTATGTAAAGCAGAGACCAAAATTAACAAACAAGGGAAAGGATCAGAGATAATCTCCAGAAACAATGACAAAACAAGTAATAAAATGTCAATAAGCACATACCTATCAATAATTAGTTTGAATATAAATGGAGTAAATATGACAATCAAAATACATAGGGTGTGTCAGAATAGTTAAAAAACATAATTTATATATATTCTGCCTACCTGTGATTCATTTTAGACCTAAAGTCATCTGCAGATTGAAAGTTGGAAGATGGAGAAATATTTATCACACGAATGAGTATCAAATGAGAGTCTGAGTAGAAATACTTATATCAGACAAACTTTAAAACAAAGACTGTAATAAGAGACAAAAAAGGCACTATATAATAACAAGGGGCCCAATCCAACAAAAGACCAAACAATTGAAAATATCTATGCAATTAACACGAAAGCACCAAAATATACAAAACAATAGCAAGCATAAAGTAATTAAGAAAATAATAATACAAACATAGTAAAGGATATTTACATCAATGGACAGATATCTAAACATAAAGTCAAAAAGGAAACAATGACTTTGAATGACACACTTGACCAGAGGGATGTATCAGATATATTCAGGACATTCCATCCTAAAAGGGCAAAATATGCATTCCATTCAAGTGCACCTTTGACATTCTCCAAAATAGGTCACATACTAGTTCACAAAACAGGACTCAACAAATACAAAAAGATTGAAATCATACCACGCTACTTTTCTGACCACTGTGTTATGAAACTAGAATTCACCCACAAAACAAAATCTGCAAAGACTACAAATACATGTAGGTTAAACCACATTCTACTAAACAATGAATTAGTGAACCAGGAAATCACAGAAGAAATAAAAATTGCATGGAAACAAATGAAAATGAAAACACTATATTCCAACCTATGGGATGCAACAAAAGTGATTTTAAGAATAGCAATATAGGCCTACTACAAAAAGCAAGAAAATCTCAAATAAACAAGTGAATCTTATACCTGAAGGAGCTAGCAAAAGAACAACAAACAAAGAATAAAGCCAGCAGATGGAAGGATATAATACAAATAAAAGAAGAACTAATGTTACAGAGACTAAAAGAATCCCAATAGAATGGATAAATGAAACCAGGACCTGGTTCTTTGAAAAAATTAATAAAATTAAACTTTTAGCCAGATGTATCAAAAAGAAAAGTGGAAAAAAATAAATAAAATCACAAATGTGAGAAGAGAAATAACATGCTACACCTCGTAAATACAAACAATATCAAAAGAGTAATATGAAAAACTATATGCCCCAACCTGGACAACCTAGAAGAAATGGATAACTTCCTAGAAAGATATAACTTATTGAATTTGAAACCTAAAGGGGAAGAAAATTGGAATAGACCAATAACCATTAGTAATATTTCATCAGTAATCAAGAATTTCCACCAACAAAAAAAAATCCAAGACCAGATGTATTCACAGGTAAATTCCACCTAAACCTGTAAAGAAGAGTTAAGACCCACACTTGTCAAAGTATTCCAAAAACTATTAAAGGAAGAAAAAACTCCAAATACATTCTACGAGGCCAGCATTACCTTGATACTAAAATGAAATAAACACTACTAAAAAAAAGGACTACAGGTCAATATCCATGATGAACATGGATGCAAATATTGTCCACAAAATCGAATCCAGCTGTACATTAAAACAATCATTCACCATGATCAAGCAGGATTTGTCCATGAGCAGCAAGGTTGTTTCAATATTTGTGAATCAATCAATGTGATACACCACATTAAGAAAAGAAAGGATAAGATCCTTATGATACTTGCAGTAAATGTTCAAAAATAATTTGACAAAGTACAACATCCATTCATGTTAAAAATCCTCAACAAAGTAGGGTTAGAAAGAACATATTTCAATGTAATAAAGGCCATATGTGAAAAACCCACAGCTAATATCATAATCAGTGGGGGTAAAACTGAGGGCTTTTCCTCTATAGTCCATAACAAAACAGGGTTATCCATTCTCATCACTTCTACTTAACATAGTAATGGAAGTTCTGGACACAGCAATAAGACAACAAAAAGAAATACAAGGCATCCAAATCAGCAAGGGAAAAGTAAAACTTTCCTATTTGCATTGCACATGATATATACATCTATTATATATATATATATATATATATATATATATATGTATATATATATACACACACACACATATATATATACACACACATATGTATATATATAATAAATATATGTGTAAAATCAATCTATCAATATTAGGAGAATATGAATATATATACATAATATATCATGGCATCACACATACATCATATACATACAAATACATAATATATATATACATACATCATATACATACAAATACATAATATATATATATACAAAGCCCAAAAGATTTCACCAAAAATCTACTAAGAAGATAATTAAATTCAGCATAATTTCAGTATACAAAATCAGCATTAAGAAATCTGTCACATTTCTATACATCAATAATGTTGCAGCAGAAAGAGAAAGTACAGAATGAATACCATTTATAATTGCACAAAAACCCATAAAATACCTAGGAATAAACCTATCAAAACAGGTGCAAGAACTTTATTCTGAAAACAAGAAAACAATAATGAAATAAATGGAAGAAGGCACAAAGAATTGGAAAGACATTCCATGCTCATGGATAGATATTAAGATATCTATACTACGTAACACAATCTACACATTTTATGTGATATCTATCAAAATATCAAAAGCATTTTCACAGAGCTGATACAAGCAATACTAATATTTGCATGGAATCACAAAAGACCTTGATAGCCAAAGCAACCTTGAAAAAGAAAATGAAAGCTGGAGGCATCAAAATTCCAAATTCAGATTATATTCCAAAGCTGTACTACTCAAGACAGTATGGTACTGGCACGGGGGTGCCTGGGTGGCTCAGTTGGTTAATCGTCCGGGTTTGGCTCAGGTCATGATTTCACAGTTCATGGGTTTGACACCCACGTCGGGCTCTGTGCTGACAGCTAGCTCAGAGCCTGGAGCCTGCTTCAGATTCTGTTCTCTGACCCTTCCCTGCTTGTGCTGTCTCTCTCTGTCTCTCAAAAAAAATAAATAAATAATTTAAAAAAGTAAACACATGTATCAATGGAACAAAATAGAAAACACAGAAATGAACCAATAACTAGATGGTCAGTTAATCTTCAAAACACTAGGAAAGAATATTTAATGGGAAAATACAATCTCTTCAACAAATGATGTTGGCCAAATTTGACAGCAACATGCAAAAGAATGAAAATGGACCACTTTCTTATATCATACACAAAAATAAATTCAAAATGGATTAAAGTCCTAAATGTGACTTGAAAGCATGTTTTTATAAGCACTGGAGTGCAAAGCCTGAAGTTTGGAGGTCTGTGCCATCATCAGGGCCATGCCTGGTGGGCTTAAGGGTGAACCAATAGAGAAGGAGGGCAGAACCCCAGAAATGGGCAGTGTGATATGAGGATCCCTTGGATTATAAGGAGAGAAAGAGTTTCCCTGCTTGGAGTGTATTTGGAAGTGGTGGCATAGCCACTCCAGAGGTAAAAGAACTAGCAGTGATGATGTGATGTCTTGATCCCTAACATAGGAACAAAGATGGCAGGCGAGGGCAGCAATCCTTGTTGTCACCTTTTTGCTGCACTTTACC
Organism: Helogale parvula; assembly: GCA_004023845.1. Taxonomy (NCBI): domain Eukaryota; kingdom Metazoa; phylum Chordata; class Mammalia; order Carnivora; family Herpestidae; genus Helogale; species Helogale parvula. The sequence goes on from PJEM01006943.1 coordinate 100,638, forward strand.
ATAAACTCCAAACCACTGTGCAGCCACACCAAAAATTTCCGTGAGAAACTGGCACTGGTCGCAGTGCAAATAGACCTGCCTCTAGATGATCAGTGTGGATTTGCACCCCATGGATCTCTAAAATTTTGAGTTTTGAATCCCAGCCATGCACCTGAGATAAAATACAAAAGTGCAGTGCTGTGTGGAAGACGAACTGCTGGAACCACGGGCAGGGTAAAGACAGGGACACAAAAGAGGTGAGAGTTTGCTCTTCTGTGAAGGATTCCTAAAGAAGGGTGGGCATGTTAATGCCCCACACTAGGGACAGAGAGGGGCCATGCCATTTCCACCTCGCCCATCAGCAATGACCAACTTTCATTACCAAAACAGCACCGTCAAGAGTAAGCTGGAACTGCTTATAACAAGCCACTCCCCCCTACACTTTGCAGGTGTATATCCACTAGGGCAGGTCCTCCTGAAAATCAGTGCAGCAGGCCGACCCCAAAGGACCAGCACAAAGCCCTCTCATGCACCAAGGCTACTGATAACAGAATATAGCAAAGCTTTATCTCTAGGGAAAATAAAATCTAGGTTCCTTCCTTCCTTCCTTCCTTCCTTCCTTCCTTCCTTCCTCCCTCCCTCCCTCCCTCTTTCTTTCTTTCTTTCTTTCTTTTTTTTTCTTTCTTTCTCTCCAGCTTCTTTTAACAAGCAGAACAAAACACACGTAGTATTTAGCTTCCTTCTTGTGTGGGGTGGGGGACATCTTAATATAACAAATACTCTCAGGAGCAAGAATAACAGAGGCTTTAATAACAATCACACAAGAAAAAAAAAAGGTGACCCAGACAACATGAAAAGATGGAGGAATTCACCCCAAAAGAAATAAAAGAAAGAGGCACAGCCAGGGATTTGACCAATACAAGTAAGATGCCTAAAGCAGAATTTAAAACAATCATCAGGATTCTGGATGGACTTGAGAAAAGCATAGAAGACACTAGAAAACCCTTTTTGCAGAGGAAAAGGTACAAAAAGCTAATCTGGCCAAGATTCAAAAAAGTTATATAACTAAGTGCAAAACTGAATGGTGGCAATCACAATGAGGATGGGGGTGGAGCCAAGATGGCAAAGAGGAAGGGAGCTCTGTAGATTCCGTCCACCACATCTATCGAACTGAGAGGGACATTAGTCTTATCTGCAAGAGCGGAAGGAGAGAATACGGACTCCAGAAAGAAGGGAACCTCAAGGATACCTGAGTGAGTGAGTGCGAACTGGGGAGATCTGAAAACGGGCCAGCCTGGGACGTGCAGGGGAGGCAGGAGCCCCAGCTCAACGCGGGGCAAGCTCACGGAGCCAGAGAGACAAAGGGAAGAGACAAAGGGTCTGAACACACCCATAGTACTGTCTCTGGGAAAGAGGAAAGAACGCTTGGCCGCACTTGGAGAGAGAAACCCACTCCATAGATAACTGCTGGGTAGCCGGAATCCCAAACCCGGGTGGCGCAAGAGAAGGAACAGCTTCCAGCCCTAAGCCATCTTGGCTGGGAATCAGCTGCGGCTGTGGCTGTGCCAGGGGCTCGCACTTCGTGGCGGGAAGTGGCCGTGGCGGCTGTACCAGAGGCTCGCACTGCGAAGTTGGTTTTGGGAACGGGAACATGCACCGCATTTCCACAGTGCATCTCGCCCCCTGCACTGGCTGCGCGAACCCCAAATCCTGGGTGCCCACAGGAAAAAATAGGGCACACACCCCGACAGGGAGTCGGCAGCGGGTGGAGGCCTGGGCTCACACCTAGGCTGCAGTAGCTCCCAGCTCATTTCCAGCAGCGCATAGCATCTTGAGCAACAGCTATACAAAGCCAAGAGAGAATTTTTTTTTCTTTTTCTTTTTCTTTCCTTACCCCATTGCAATCGGGATCCTGGCTGGGGGTGGGGACTCTGCAATTGAGTCTGTGAGGGTGCGCACTTCACCTCCTGCTGCTCATTTCGCCTCAGGCAGGGGCAGCTGAAATCCCTGCCTGAGCCAAGACAAACTGATTCCTCCCCCTAAGAAGCCAGCCACCAAAACGAATACATTTCATCTGTGATAGCACAAATGTGCACGGACTGGAAGTTTGAACCAAAGCGGGCCTGGAAAATAGAACTTGGCTCAACTGCGGCCCAAGGAAATCAGACTCATTAGAGTGGCCTACCTTGCTTAGTTCAGCGGAGCTTGGCATGCCGCCATTCTAATCTGCATAGACACAAGGGCGGAGCCTCTGAGAGCAGCCTCCAAAACCTACCACATCAAACCACGCCTATCCACGAGGGGGAGCTGCTGCTTTTTTTTTTTTAAATATAAAAAAATTTTTTTCTTCACTTTTATCGTACTTATTTCTTTGTCATTGTTACCTTTTTTTCCTTTTTCTTTACTTAATTCTTTTAAATTTTTACTCCTTATTTTCCTTTCTCCTATCTCCCTTACTTTTTCACCTTCTTGCAACCCAGATATATTCTCCTGTATCTCATCCTTACCTCTCCCCTCAACTGGTCATACACTTTTAAACTGTCTACTGTCCTTTCTTGTCTCCGACCCCCTTTTATACTTTTTTAATTTTTTTTCTTCTTTCTCTTTTTATTTTCTCTTCTTCTCTTATTTTAGTCTCTTTCCTTC
>PJEM01006944.1:0-77439 GCA_004023845.1 Helogale parvula
CATGCTGAGCAAAATAAGTCAGGCGGAGAAGGGCAGATACCATATGTTTGCACTCATAGGTCTAACAGGAAAACAGGAGAAACCTAATGGAGGACCAGGGGGAGGGGAAGAGGGAAAGAGAGTTGGGGAGAGAGAGGGATGCAAAACTTGAGAGACTATTGAATACTGAAAGCGAACTGAGGGTTGAAGGGGGAGGGGGAAGGGGGGTGATGGTCATGGAGGAAAGCACTTGTGGGGAAAAGCACTGGGTATTATATTGAAACCAATATGACAATAAACTATATATATATATAAAGAAGGGCTGAGGCAAAAGCTGAGGGGCTGTGCCATGAGAAGTAAAGCCATGGAGGTAAAAATTGGACTCTGACTTTCTACTATAATTAATTAGATATTTTCAGATTTAAACTATCAGCTCACTGTCAAAAGTTAAAAAAAGGATTTCTGTTAAAGTTTGAAATTACACTGTATCTTGTATTTTTAAATTTGTCTTTGGTATTCATTACTGAAGATTTTAGAAATCATTAGTAGAAAATTAAAACAGGCAGTTGTCAGAGCAGCTAATAAGCTCTTCTTTCTATTTGACTCTTATTGCAGGAATCACACATATAGCTTTATATACTATTATTTTATATATGTGCTTTTATTATAATAAATAGGTTATAATATAACCACTTAATCTTAATTATATATAATTTTGAAATACCTAATATATTCAGTGATTCTCTTATTTTTGGTACTGGAAGTTAAGATAATATAACATATTAACAAAAGAACACATAACTAGAGGAACACAGGACTAAACACTGGGTATTTCAGTATCTTATTAAGTAATTTAATTTTACATTTATGCATTAAAGTGTGAAAGTATCAAATGTTTATTAAAGTTGTAGAAAAGCTCTTCTATTCTCTGATGTTCCATATCAGATGACTTTTAATGAACCTAAAATAATCCATTCTATTTATAAAAATTTGTATAAATATTTGCCTTGCTAAAGTACACTAAATAAAATGATGATAAAATCCTGGATCTGTATATACAAAAAGAAGTGTAAAACAATAGTACCTTCAAAAAAATGTTACAAAATATAATCATGTTTATTTAAAAATTCCTCAGATAAGAATAGTTCAGGCCTGAGGTATTTACAGGTTCGTTTTAATTCTTTACCTCTCATGTGTATGTACTAAGCAAGGAATTTCACATCAAGCATGAAAACAATTTCAAATTATAGAATATCAACAAAATTATCTTTCCAAAGAATTTTTTCAAAATTGCATGACTTGTTTTTGAAAGCCATATGTCAAATTATAATCCAAGAGAAAATTCATATCTGTCCAAAATTGAGCTATATATAACTTGATATATGCTCTAACATTAATATGATTTAAGATAAGGTACATTTTAAACTTATGTGGTAAGATTTTATCATAAAATTCTGTTACATCTGATTAACATGATCCTGACATGATTCATTTCAGTCAGAACTATGTTTTTTATTTACAGAGCAGATGTGGTAAAAACTAAATATGCTGACAGCAGGATCTGAATTTAATACTGTTAGTGGGATACAAACATAACTCCTATATTACTTGTCTTAGAAACGATTTTGTTACGCACATATATCATGCAATTATTATGATGTTTCCAAACATACTGAAATGATAGCTTGTCCATGAAAGAATATGAAAAGACTGGGTTCTAATTCAATAAAAATGTACACAGCTGTCGGAGATTTTCTGTCATTGTGTTGACACTCAGAACAAATGTTCCCCTTATTTGGCATACGCCCATAAAATGCAGTGTAGACTACAGCATAAGGGGATGTGAGTGTACATGGAACTATTTCTCCTAAAGAAATCTTCCTCTTCCGTAAGCCAACTCTTCAAAATTTTTGTATATAGACTTCTGCTATTTCAGCAAAGTGATAAAACAAGGGTTCTTAAAAAACTGTAGACATTAAATTTTTCTATGTTAGATGAAGGATCAATCCATCTTTCTCACACAAGATCAGTTTTCTTTGCAGTTAGTTATATGAAGGAAATGAAAGACTTTTATATCACCTTTTACTATTATATTTACTTATTTTCAAAATTTCAAAATCTGTTAGAAATTTAAATAATCATTTTGACTTTTAATCAAGCATAAGTAGCTAAATTTCCTATTTATCAATTAAATACTTTCATGGAAACACATTAATTATATTTTTAGAAATCTAATATCCCTAGGAAGAATTTATACTAATCATACAGCAGAGAATAAGTCATTGATGTGAAGGGAGGCTCTAATTATAGGGCAGTTATTTTTAAAAATAAGTAACAATAAACACTTAACAGCTACCTACAAAACCCATCACATTAGTCTTGGTTGCTATTTCTGGGCTAGAGAAACATAAACACTTTTTAAAATGTGAGTGCCTAAGTGCAAAGTCACCCACCAATTATGAATTTCACCCCATCACTAGGGAATGTAACACTGTATAGCATCATCAAAAAAATAGCATGGTATAACATTTCAGGGATCCCGAAGCCGTCTTACGTTTTTTCAAAAGGAAAGTTAGCTAATTCCCTACTCAAGATGGAGTTAGGGATGTTCAGTATTTTAAAGGAGGTACCAGGTTTGAAAGATCTTAGGAATTATAGTACATGTGTCTAGTAATTCTTTGCCCTGATGAAAATCTAGTTCTATTAGTATTTGGTTCTAAATCTTTTGAAAATGGTTAACTAATTTCTAATTTGGCAGAATTTCAACAAAGGTTTTCATCCAAAATGTCAAATGGATTAAAACACTAAAAAAGAGCCAGCAAAAGAATAAAGTTCAAAATTTAATATATATTAAATTTACGACAATGCTAATTCTCAATTATATGAATAAAAATAGATTTTTGTAAAGTTACTTATAAAATGGTTGGGGTAAAATAATAAAAATGAGAAAGAATTTCTTAAGCATGTAAGGGAATTTTGAGTTAATGGAAATGAAACTACATAAAATGGAAAACCACTTAAATGATTTTCTAATGAAATGGGAACTACTTAAAAAATTTATTGTAAGTCTTAGGTCATAATATGAATACTAGAATTATGGAGTACTTAACTTTTGCTTGACATATAAAATAAAAAATAAGCTAATTATTTGTTATCTTATATATTTTTCTTATCCTATATTCTTTTAAGTTCTTAAAGATTCCATATCCTTGATCTCACATTTATTAATATAATCTGTAATAATTTTATTTATTTAATATAATAGTATCAATTTATCAATTTATGTCATAGGAGAAACAGTAATATATTTGAAAGTAATTTTTTTTAGAATTCAAATGGGATGAGTAAGAAAAAGAAAAAGGATGCCTGTGCAAAGGAAGGAGCGAAGACAGAATATGCTAGTGTAATTGCATGCAAATTAAAAGCCCTAGAAGAACTTCTGAATCCAACTGGAGTGATGCAATGCACACATCTCAATGATGCAAGATGCAGAACAGTAGTACCTAAGTTTCAGAGAAGGAGTTCTAGGACTCATCACTCCACAGAAAGGCTTTACTTATTTTGGGTGAGCCTTCAGTTTTCATAAACTGAGTAAGTAAGAGAGCTGGAATAGAAGATCAATTTCACTCGGTTCTAAATTTCTATGAAATCAGAGAACTTGGAATCTCCCAACCAAGATAAACCTACTTTTGATTTATCATGTATATTAAGTTCAGTGGTTGCTTAGATTTCTAGGGCATTTCATTTTTAGATTTTTTTTTTGATCAACTGATTAATGATTAGAGTCCTGGTTCAGAATGATCCAGAAAGGTTTTCAGTGTTACCCTGATTGTTTACCACTTTCTTGCTTCCTATACTGGCTCTAACTCTGACTCAATGTTCTATCTGACCTTATCCTTTGACATGGTGCTAAGAAATCAGTAAGTCATATTCTGCTACGACAAAGCATTTCGAGTTTAAAGAACTTTTCTAAATAATTGCATCCAACTGTGGAAGCAGAAAAAGTAAATCATCCTGTTTTCTAATCCCTACTGCATTTGTAGTAGAAGAAAATAAAGATGATGATGATATTCGGAAGACAAACAAATAAGCTAAGTGAAAATAATTAAGAATGAACCGCAGGGAAGACTTGTGGAGCTAGAATCAGCTACTCTAAGGAACATCAAGATATTCTGCTTAGGTTTTGTTTTGTTTTTAATGATTTTACAGTTTAAAGTGCTGTTTCAGACTCCTAGGATATTGAGCCTCACTGAATCACATCTCAGCTGGAAATCCTCCTGCAGCTAACCTAAGATGAAGAGTGATAAACTGCATCCAATACACAGAACTCCATTGGAGTCCGGTGACAAGTCATATTTTGTAACCACCTTATTTTCCCGCATTAATCTCTGAATATCTGACTGAGCTCAACCTGTAACATTTAAAAATCAGTAGGCTTTTCTACAGTCATATTTCAAATTGACAATATTGATATAGTAGTTTTTTTTATTTTGAATTTCTAAAGAGTCACTACTTCCAAAATGGCTTCTTGACACGAAATTATAACACAGGTTGTACTGTAATGGCTGGTGACATTAAAAAAAAATTAAATAAACCAGATAATATATTTTAAATTGCTTCATGAGGTATACAAATTTATGCATATTTTAATTAAATTAAGTGCTAGTTAGCAGTTTATAAACTCCTAGTGCATCCTTACAAAATAATGCTGAAATATAAAATAAATGTTTTAATGCCACTTGAAATTGGGTGAGTTTCAGTTTCTAAGAATTTGCTATCATATACTTTTCTTACTAAAGACAGATCAACAAGAAATCTCACGTTGCACAACTTATGTCATTCACTAATAAATCTCAGTAGTAAAGAACCCAAAATAGTACTTAAGACTGGATCTACATCTTAATATTTTAAATACAATTTAAGCAATAAAATGGCTTTGTGTCTTGCTTATTTACGTGAATTTGACTACTGACAATAGATCATCAAGTGACTTTAATAATATCAAGTATTTACATTTTCTTCTTAGAAAAAAATAAAATCCAAGTTAATAAATAATATTCTAAGAAAGTCATATATCTCATGAAAATATCAGGAGGAGAGAGGTTATGATGCAAGACCGTCACTTGGATGATAACTTCTCTCACGTGACCTGGTGCTTGCTAGTCCTACCTGCTAAATACACTGTACAGTTTTAAAAGGGCAACTATTGGTTGGATACTACTAGTTTTACCTTGGAATATTGCTCGCGATCAAGTTCTTGACTAGAACCAGACCCTGTTGTCTGCTTAAATCGATGCACTTTCATTTTCATCTGTCTTGTTCGCTCCTCCACTACTAAGCTTGCTGCAAAAACACACAATGGAAGCCTATTAACACAGACGAAGCACCTTTTAGGAACTGAATGGTTTAAGATTTCAATTCTTTTGATATGATTTCAATTAAATGAAAAGTTAGAAGTAACACATGACTAATAAACAAAATGCAGAATATACAAAGCTAGCACCTGTTAATTTAAAGATGAACATGACTCAAATCACACAAAATGAGTAACACAAAGGTTAGTAACAAAAATATAACTACCCTGCTGCTTCTTCACCTGATATTATTTTCAAATCCATTCATAAATGACTATGTGAAATCAGATTTAATTGTGAAAATATGCTTCCGTTTAATCAACTGGTTGTTGCATGTACATATATAGAGAAAACAAATATGCATACTGAACACATCACACATATATGCACATGCTTAACACGCATGCACACACCCACTTAAAACCCTCAGCTGACAGCAGTCATCTAAACACTATTTTAATTGATTAACACTTGCTTTGCTGAAGCACTCTTATTAAATCATTAATTTCTACCTGTAGCATTTCATGAATATTTGCCAGTCTTAAGAAAGGACTAAGAGAAAAGATTGGATTTCTATTTCTGGTGGCTCTGTGTGACCACATATATGAAATTTCTATGCTTTGAAAATATAATATAAAAATTTTAGCCCTTTAATTTAAAATTTGTAAAGAGCTGCATTACATTTAAGTCTTTATTAATCTCCTGAGTAGCAATGGTGACTGTTTAGATGAGAAAATTATAGCCTTCAATAAAGTACAAGTTATTTTACGTCAGAATCCATCAGAAGCAGCTTAGCTTCAAAAGCATGCCATTAATTTAGACATTTTTACAAATGAAGGGGAAAAAAGAGCCAAGAGTGCAGAATAAACTCTTCAAAGCATATACCTGTGTTGTGTGAGACCTATGTTTATTTTTTACAACTTGTCTTTTGACAATTTCCTGGACTATTCAACTTCTGTAACCAGTGCTAAGATTTATTTTTAAGTTATGTATATAAATATATTTATGGAAAAAGACCTATTTGTGTGTGATCAAAGTATTGGGGGTTCTGCCAAGAGGGCCTAATGACTTAAAGGATAGTATAAATGTTGATATATGTGACTTAACTTGGCTGCTTATTTCATCAGATATTAGAAAGATACTTGCTGGCAAATTTTTCCATTGCAATGATTAAAGGTCTATCATCCTTGATAAAAGACACTTGACACCAATTATAAAAATTAAGAAAAATATGTGGCTTTTATTGTGTGTTCAAGTACAGACTAATAGCACAAGAGATAAATACATAGTTTAAAATGTGTGGGTAAATGTTTTAATTATACCTTTAGCATAAAATTATTAGCTGTTTAGCTTTGTTTAAATTCAGTAAATGTGATAGACAATATCAATCCCTAACATCACAGTTCTGTGAATTAAGCAATGATGAACACTTGCTTTTGAAACGTTGATCTCAGAGACAGGAAATAATGACTGTAAGATTAAAAGATGGTTCTATGGAGATCTTGAGAAAAGTAGTTCAGAAATTTATTAACTACTTGACAATATTAAAGGAGTCATAATGAGCACTAGAAAGTAAAAGGCTACTTGAGATTAATTAGAAATTGAGAGACGGTAATTGAGAAATATGAGTTATATCTGAAGAAAGCCATATGCAATACAAGAAAATTCTCAAATATCTGTTCTCTGCCTTCTTCTTGTTTTGTGGATGCATCTGGACACTTGCTCAGTCATTTGCTTTGAGCTTTGAGTAAGTTAAGTGAACTGTATGTAATCAGCTGTACTCTACTCTTAAAACCTGAAGCTCAAAGCCATTTCTACTTGTGATGGAAGCAAATTTAAATGGTATTAGCTTAATATTCTACTAAATGATATTAATTTTAAGAATTTTTTCACACTGATTATCCCAGAGCTTTGTAACCTTCACTTTTAGTGTCATGAAATTCCTAGAAAAGACAGTTGCTTGACACTGAAAAGATTATCCACTAAGAACTACTGGCCTGAAGCAATCTGAAACAGTTCTGATTTTAGCCTGCCAGGACAACACCTTGTGTCTCTAAATATGACATGGCTGCATTTAAATCTTTATTTTGCAAAACTCAAAACTAAATCATAAGGAGACAGTGGTAGTCTAACTAAAAGGAATTCTAAAATAGTTTTAAGCGACTTTATTTTGACCTTCCAAAAATGATTAATATACTATCGTTATTCTTAAAGGAGGGAAAGTTGACATCTTTTAATCTAAGAAAGAAAATCCCAAATCTGACTCAAAACCATGAGTAGACTCCCTTGACTGACCAGCAAAAAAGTAGTTGTCATGCTGTCCTCACCGCTGATCTCAGATTTCAAGAGCAGAAGCAAAATGCAAATAGCTTATCATTTATTACTAATATCAAAAGATCAGGTAATTACATAAAATTTACATTTTTTAGTAGTTCTCATTATATCCTTATGGTTTGTACATTAGTGTGTATTCTGAAATAACTTTACACCAGTTATCATATTTCAGTAAAAGTTTTTTTCAGAAACATCAGGGAAGAAGCTTCAGTGTGAATTTGGAGAGTTCTTAAACCTTTTTTACAGAGTTTGCTTTCTTGCATTTTATTTTTAAACAATCTATTGCAAAATGAAATGACATTTCTGAATTATTGGAGTGTCTATCTAAATAGTAAAAACAAATATATGAATTAAAATAAAATATTTACCACAAGTTTGAACCAGATGACATGATTATTAATGTACATGATTTATACAGAATAATAGATACTTAGTAATGATAAAACAGAATTGAATCCTTGGAATATGATTACCGAGTATCTCAATATAAGTAAAATGAGCCACAGCCCATAGAGCTCAAATATCTTACGTTAAAAGAATGATTACTAATCATTAAAAATTTTTGTATTGACTTTTAATGCCAATAGCACAATTAAAATACGAAATATCTTCCAATTCTCCCAAAAATCCTAGCATCAAATTCACATTTTAGAAGTATCCTGAATGTTGGTAGCACTGTAAACTAACAAAATTTTTAAAATGCCAGTTGCTATTTCTTTATAAAAAGAATATAAGAACTGGAGGACTTCTGGGTTTTAATAATTTTTTATTTCAAGACTGTCACATATTAGAGAGTTAAAAATACCCTCTCATTTTCTACAACAAATGTAATTATCATGCAGTTGCATTTATTCTTTTAATGAACATATAGTCATTAGATACAATATACTCAGATGGGAAGGATGTTTGCTATAGACCGTTTCAGCTGTGATTGCAGATAGAGTGACAGTAACAAACAATTCTTCTCTACCTCTCAGTTGCAATTAACAATATTATTTTATACAAAAGTTCTTTAGGTTTGAATTATTCACGATGCTTTCCAAAAACTGAATGCTGTTTGATGTTGAATGATTTGTGCTTCTTAAAAAAGCAGACACTTAATCTAAAAAATATTTATTGAACTTAAATCCATTTTCTTTAGATCCACTTTATTTTCAGTTATTTCTAAACTCTGGCATTTATATCAAGTGAACATCTATATATCAAACTCAGCTCAACATTACAATTAAGAAAGTATAAAACTAGAACTTTTTTACAGCTTAATTTAAAAGCATACTTATGAAATCATTCCATCTAAACTGAAAAGGGACTCTGATTAGAGCATGAAAGATGAGAAAAGTAAGTATGATTTTAAGGGTCTATAATTTATAACAATTTTCTAGTGGAAATTATTAGATATTATACAAACTAAAATAATTACTCTCTTTTCATTTTCCATATTTTGTGATGTATACTTATTTTAATTGTATGGATGATCTACCCTTGATGAAACTATAAATAAGCTGAAATCATTTGCAAATACTGTGTTTGTGTTTACATGCATTTATTGTAGATCTATCTCTTTCATAAGACTGTTAAAGAGGCCTGTGACTTAAAAATTAATAAAAATAATAAAAAGCTTAAGAATCTTTCATCAGTCCTCTTCCTTAACTCTTCACTGAAAACTGGTGTGTACATGTATATATTATACATTCTCCAAAGAGAATGTAATGTTTCTGGGAAACCCTTTGACTTACCAGACATTTGCTATTTGCTTAAAAATATTTTCAATATTATAGTTAGGTGTCATTTTAGATACTTATAGTTTAATTATTATACTTTCTTAAATACATTTAAAATTTTTAATAAACTTATAATTATACAAAGATAAATTTGCTCTAAATCTTCATTTCTACCTATGCATATACAAATTAACATGAATTTGGAATTCCAAATGTTTGTGTTTACAGGCAAAAAAGAAAATCCATACCATGTGTTGTTAAGGCTTCAAGTACTTTTGAGTATTCTAACTGAAACAAAAGTGTAAATGAGAATAGAAACAATAAAAATTTCTATATTACTAAACATATTAAAGTAAAAACATTATGAGTATTTTACTTTGTAACAAGGTTAGGTAACACATCTATCAATGGTGACATAGGATAATATCCGGACAGGATAACTAAACTTGTCAAGTCAACTACCATGTGTTATCACATTCTGTGAATAGAAAAATTAATGCCTATGTTTCACTGCTACTTAGTACAATGAGTCTGCAAATGGAGCCCCATCTTTGCTCCAATGTATGTCTCAGAGAAAGCAATGATAAATGGCCACATATCTGGAATTTATCAGGTAGAATGAAATAAATAAATGAAACACCTACAATGTCTCAGTTATTGACAATACTGAAAAAAATTTCTCTGAAGCATTTTAAAAAATCACTGATAGTGGTAACTCAAATATAAGAAACAATATAATATGTAACATGGAGACTATAAAGTAATAAAAGATGAAAAATATTTAGCTAATTGATTTTGTAACCATTGTAAACTATACACAGCCTGAGTAGAGAGATGGGTTGATGTCTGAAAAATTTTTAAATGTAACACTAGTCTCTACTAACAGTTTTTTTAGGCTTTAGAAAAACACATTGTTAAGATGTATAAACCTTCTCTAAGCATCTGGAAAGCAATGTGGCAAAACGGTAAATCCCTAGGATGGGGATGACTAGGTATAGATTATAATCTTAGACCCATTACCATTTATCAGTTCATCAGTGCTGCCTTGATCAATTCCTGAGACATTTCTTCATTATGGACTTTTTATTTCTAAAGTGATTAAGGTTACTCAGTGAAACTTCCAGCTATTGTGGTTTATGTTTTTGTATAATTTCAACAGGGTATTAGTAAGGTATTTTTTCCATTTTCAAAAAATGGAAAACCAAAACAATGACTTTCTCACTTGCTCTAGGACCTAATTTCTAGCATCTTAAAATGTGCCAACTTGCTACAGCTACAGATGTTAAGGGGAGAAAAATCACCAGTCTATTTAACATTATTATTTATTATCATGGGTTCTTCTCAATTAAAAAGTATTCCTTGCATGTTCATCCTATTTTTGGAGTCATACAAATGTAGTAAGCAACTCTGACGTAATACTAATATGTCCTCTACCTTCCACACACATATATAGTATATGTACTTTAAGATTAAATGTTTAGACTGTTTTGAATACACATAAAGGCCCAAATTCTGAGTCGCTTTCCCAGAATAAAATGCATTTCAATTTGCAAGGGTAGAAATGTGTCAAATGGTTTCCCTTGTGCTCTTGTATGCTTCTCTGAAATGTGAAGGATTGTGTTGTACTAGGATGAACAATAAAAATACCAGATAACACCTATCCAGCATGAGAAACATTAAACACAAGTAAATAACATGTTAAATGAAAACACACTGCCTTTAAGGGCTTTTAAAGAAAATAACCTGTGTTTGGATATAGATCATCGAAATGCAATTTCGGCATAAGTGAAATAGGTAATTTGTATATGTAATCACTCAAATCTCACTGCAGCCAAAGGCACATATCATCCCTCATCATAGCATGCTGATTTTCACTGAACTGCCTACAACAAAGCTCAGGATTTCCAACCCCAGACATCACTTTCAGTGTCAAAATTGTCAAGCACCAGAGCAACACTCAAAATACTATTCGGACACCTGACAGATAAGAAAGTCAGGCTCTTGATGAAAGAATCTGCCATTTTACCTTGCCCTTTTATGTTTCACAGGGATTAAAGGCTTTGTAAAATGTTTTTCTCTTCTGAGAGGGAACACTGTTTTCCTTATGAGACACTTCTTTGAACACAGCCTTCGTGAAAAGCAGCCCATGTAGGTAAGGCTTCTCTGAGGGAATAACAAAATCATTCCTTGAGGGGTCGTGTTGTTTATTCCAAGTGATCTTCAATATATTTATCCATAGTTTTCATTATTCCAGTTACACTGACAGCAACAGTATTTATTTTGAAAGGTTTGATGTGGCATAACTGTTAAATTCAGTATCAATTTTTTGACAGGCTTCTCCCTTTTGTACAAAAATATTTACCAATTTTAAAACTTGTTCAAAAATACAATATTTAAGGGAAATATATATTGTTAAAAAAAATCAAAGAACTTATGCCTGGCTAGACCTCTATCTGCCTTTTAGTTTCCCTCTGCACTTTCCCCTCAAATCCCAGGAAGAAAGGGGTAATGGTGTTCTCCCACAATGAGGCATATAATGCAAACTGAGCCTTAGTTGATATGTGTTAAATATTTTGAAGTTTTAAATGTCTATACACTATTATAAATAACCAGATATGAATCAGCAGAATGGGAAAATAAAGTTAAAACTAAGAGTTCTGGGGTACATGGGGGGCTCAGTCAGTTAAGCCTCTGACCTCGGCTCAGGTCAGGATCTCGCGGTATGTTGAGTTTGAGCCCCACAGAGGGCTCGGCACTGACAGCTCAGAGCCTGGACCTTGCCTCAGATTCCGTGCCTCTCTCTCTTTCTCTCTCTGCCCCTACCCCATGTGTTCTCTCTCTCACTCGCTTGCTCGCTAATAAATAAATAAACTTAGGGAAAAAAACCCTAAAGTTTAAAGAGAAGGCTAGAATGACAACTATATTTATGAATTTATGGCAAAAAAAGAAATGGATAGACACGTTTACTAATATGAATAGCCATTCATAAGTATTCATAAGTGTTCAAGAAAAGCAAAGCCTTGGAAGATAAAGAAACTTAAATCTTTGAAATCACAACATGATACAATAACAGGAAATAAATCACCTGGCCAAATATGCATCTAATAAAAATATAAATAAAGTTGAAATCCCTTTTTACTTAGTGATAGTTAAAATAATGCTACTTCTGAAGAATACACAAATTAATTTACTTGTTTTAGCAAAAATGAAGTTACATGATTTTTTCCTACAATGTGTTTTACAACCGTAGTACACTCTTAATGTGCAAGTATCAACTATACAGTAGCTAAGGTAACAGAAGATTATGAAAATAATGTTTCTACTTTTTTATATGAATTGCACCTAATTAAAGTTAATGCTTAAGAGTTCCAGAAAAATTTTATTTTGCATAAATTAGCATTCAAACTGTTTTTGTCAACATTTAAGGAAGGAAATTACAGGTAACTTATTTGAGCATTTTTTATAAAAACCTTATACTTTAAAATACAGTTGACTAGAGACAAACCTTAAATAGCCTCTATGACTTGGTTGCCATAATTATTATATATTTTATTAGTGAAACAGAAAAACAAAAAGCAACAAATGCCATTACTTTCTGCCCCTGTTCAAATCAATTAATAACTTGAACTCTAATTGCTTTTCATTCTCCATGTGTGTAAATTACACATTTTATAATAAAGAAAATTCATATTTATGTAAGAGAGAATATGATGTGTTTTGTTATGATTCAAAATTGCTTACAAAACCCAGAAAGTTAATGCACTTAAGAGATCCAAAGTTATATAAGTTAGAAACTTATTATGATAGTAACATTTTTTCTCACCTTGATGTCATTTAATTTCTGGTTCTGTTTTGATCTTCTTATATCATTATTTCGATGCCCCCAAACTACATTCATGGGCTCTTTAAAACTGTCCAAGAAATGTAGCAGAGAGGGAAAAATTGGCTTATTTTTAGAATGAATAATTTAAAATATGCCTACTATAAAGCAGTTTGTGAAGTCTAAAATGATATGGTCTCTCAGCTTTCAACATAAAAGAGGGAAGTAAAAGATAAATAATGTACTATGAACATTTATAGTTTTTCAAGTTAACTTTTCAATCCCAAGAATGTATTATCTTTGTTCGAATGTACTGGTTTTATTTTCTCAGATTACCTGGTAACTTGGGAGACAAGCCAGGTACTAGAAGATCTAGTTGAGTGGTAAAAAACTGGCTCTTCAGATGGAGCTGGGACCCCTAAATGGGCCTCTCCAAGATCTTGGTGCTGTAAGTGGTAGATGTCACAGCAACATGGAACCCTGGACAGAACACAAACTGCGGACTGAAAATCTGGTTTTGTCACCTTAGGGATTTCACTTAGCCCCTTGACTCTCCATGAAATAAATGGGTAATAATACTTCCCTTACAGTTGTACACATATTGTTACCATGACCATGTGGTACTGTGTGCAAGGCAGGTACCCAGTAAATGCTGTTGGAATGTCGGAGAGCTGGTAGAGCAAAGTGGTTAAGAACAAGGTCTTTGGAGCGAGCCTTGGGTCTATTTCCTTGTTCTACCACTCAAATAAATGACTGATAACGGGCCAGATTTTTAACCTTCCTAAGCGTTAGTTTTCTCAGTTGGAAAATGAAGATATTGATCGTTATCTCTCAGGTAGAGAGCTCTTGGCCAAGTCACTGACATAGATTCAGTGCTCAATAAATTCTATCTAACATTAAAAATGCTAATAGTATTTAACATCTTTCTTTATATGTGCTTTACAACTATATGCTTTACAAATATATGTTGAAAAGTTATATACCAGTCTCCTGCAGTTAGGGTGACCAACCACCCCCTCTGCTTGCAACTATCCCAGTTTTAGCACTGGAAATTTTGCATCTGAGTCCTCTATAAACTGGAACCATTAGTTGTCCTACAAGTTCACCTACAATTCCCTAAAAACAAACTCTCACGAGGAGCCCCTTCACCTAAATCATCAGCTAGGCATGGCTTGTCCCATGTGAGGACTCAAGATAGCTTAGTTCTCCAGTGCAATCCAGCCCAGAAAAAATCAGCTCATATCAACAGAGTTTCTATGCAAAACAAAACTGTTTCTTTTTATGGGGTATGTGAGCCTAAAACTTGACTTTATTTAAAGAGATTTCTTGAACGTGCTTCTATCCATTATGGGATTTTAAAACTTTCTGTGATATGTTTTCTCTCATAGGTCTAACAGGAGAAACCTAACAGGGGACCATGGGAAGGGGAAAGGGGTGGAAAAGAGTTAGGGAGAGGGAGGGAGGCAAATCATGAGGGACTCTTGAATACTGACAACAAACTGAGGGCTGAAGAGGGAGTGGGGAAGAGAGGTGATGGTCATGGAGAGGGGCACTTGTGGGCAAGAGCACTGGGTGTTATATGGAAACCAACTTGGTAATAAACTATTTTAAAACAACAACAACAATAACAACAAAACCTTTCTGTGACTAAGCAATACTCGCTTTAGTATCAGGAGAGAGATGCAGCACCCCCTGAGCACTCTGCCCTGCCTGTGTGCATTTTGGGATGTGCCGCTGGCTCTTTTCAGTCATGTGTGGTTCCATCCTGTGAAGCATAGCCATGTCCTGTGTGCAAAGAAAACCGGGCAGGGTGATGGTGCATCTCAGCCAGAACACAATGACCTTGTAAAAATGTCACAATCTGTCATACTCTGCAGGGAGCCTGCAAATGTGTATACTTCACAGAGACTTTAGGTTGCACGACTTAGGAATTTTGTTTTGTTTTGACTAGTTAAGTATAGCTTTTGGGTAGTAAAAATACATATGGAAGATCTCTCTAAATAATTATTACCTTTTCCCTTCTTTTGGCTAAATTAATTAGGTCACAACTCATTTCTAATATAGAATTTTGATGTTTTTATCATACTAAAATTTATCATGCAAATCCAACTAAATTCTTCTGAATTGAAGTACAAATGTATGGGCCATTTCTGAACCACTGAATTTAAAGTTATGTTTCTGATACCTGAATTAAAAATTCAGGATGGCTAGCAATCTATGCAAAATCTAGGGACCAAGACATCTTGGATCTTACTGAATATTCTATTTTTTTATTAATATGTACTTATTCCCTAGTATATTGTCTGACATATGCCAGAATATGTATTTACCTAAATATAAACATATTTCTATAAATTCAAAGTAAGTAATTGAATATTATCTCCCATTTTCTCTATGTAATACTGAGATATATAACACATACCTTAATATGCTAGGATTTAGGGATAACATAGTTGGGATTTGTGCTTATTAAAATAGGATATACTGAAGTATAGTGGAAAGAGGTCAAAAGTAAGAGACCTGGGCTTATAGTCTACTATTCATTCAGCAGTGTAAATGGGTAAATCTTTTAATCTCTCATAGTCTGAGCTTTATCATTCATAAAACAGAGATGATGCTACTCTCAGGACTAATTTTTAGGCTTATGATATCCACCAAACTAATTCAATCAATCATTAATCCACAATACTGAGCATAGACTGTTATTTAATTTTTAACTATTATTAATAATATTACTTCAGTAAGCTGAAAATTCATATTCTAATACTTAATTATCAGGCCAACAGTATTACTGAATAGGAAGTGGTATTGGCGGCACAGGAGAGTAGGTCAAGGTATATGTCTGCTTGAAACTCAAAACCAAAGACCAAAACTCAACTGTGTCCAGATGATAATAAGGCTGGAGGCTATCAATGTGCCAACAAAGCAGGCTAATGGGCCAGGGAAAGTAACATTTAAGCATCTATTTCCTAGATGCATGATTGCAGCGGGGGCCAAACATTCTACAATATTAGTGCCATCAAAAGGGAAAATCCAGAGATTTTCTATTCCTCACAGGATAGTAAGACCAGAAAGTAAGAATTAAACTCTTTACATGAGAGCAGAGGAATGGAAACAGACAGACAAAAATATTTTTTAAATGTGTTATTTTTCCAAAGAAATGGTGAGAGTAGGTAAATTTTGAGAGAAAGCACTCTTCATTTTAGTATTTTCCTCTTTAGTGTGAACTATGCACAATATAAAATACTTAACATCAAATTCCTTACAAAACACTACAGGGAAAAAACTACCTTTATGCTAAATAATTTTGCTCATTATTTCAATAAACACAGTTATATTACTCACATATTATGAAAGAAAAGGAATATTAAATGGTTAAAAGTTACATTAATATTTACCTTTTGTGGAAGAGTTATATTTTTCTTGTTCTTCAATGAATTAAATGCACATAATGATGGAAACAAAAGAAAGAAATCAGCAAATTTATAGTTAGACATGGAAATGTGAATCAACACAATGGCATGAATAAAAATGCACAACATATAATGTGATATGATAAATCACAATGACAAACCATGAGGAAGTCTTAAATATGGTGCTAAACTTAATCAAAGAAAGAATGAATATAATTTTAAGATTTAAAATGAAAACAGAAACACTGGAAAATTAATGTTTGGCATTTAAAAACATATTGTGTGGCATTTTTCTTGCCTTTTAAGAACTGCAAAATATTTCAGCACCGATTTTTCTGAAAGCATTCTATTAATACATCATGAATTTTTATTGTAAGTATATTAAAAAGCATATGTAATATTCATAGACATTTTTATCATTTCAAAAATGATAGCAGTTCAGATAATTTGAAAGTTTATATAATTAATGAAAAGCTGAATTCTGATTTTTACTAGATAGTAGGCATTTTTATCTTTACTGTGAAAAAATTCAGTAACATTTTCCATATGGAAAAAAAAATTATCCTAATTAAGTGATCCTTTCTTCCTTCTCCAATTAATTATATTAAAATATCTCAAAGTAAAATTTTTCTTTGGAGATTATATCTCTTAGACACTTCATAAAACTTTATATCTGCTTCCTTGTTGGTACACTATTTATTGAAGTATAATGGCCTTTCTAGATATTTCTGAAGGGGACTACCATTAGACATTTAAGTAGCAGATAAAACAATAGAACACATAAAATATAACTGGCACATCAACTTTAGTTACAAATAATTTTTAAATACTTCTTTAAAAGATATTTAGCTAAGCACAAAAAATCACTTCATTGGTTTCAGAAAATCATACATTTGTACGCAAACAATTATGTTGCTTTCAGCTTCACTCTCCATAGGGCTACACTGGAATACAACTTTGGAATACAACCAGAGAAATTTCTTGGAGGTCTTTGCTCCTATTATCACAAACCATTAGTTACCTAAATTGTAAGAGTACTTTTTTTACTACTTCATCTCAAAACCTGTTTTGTGATCATTCCTCTACTTTTTTTCTAAGTATACTTTAATATAATCAGAATCCATGTAGCAAATATGCTAATATTCCTAATTTTTAAAAGAAACTTTAAAAACCTTTTTTAAAAATTAAGTAAAAATGTTTTTTCAAAGGATGTGTTTGCCTTTAAAATAGCACCTATTGCTTCCATGGTACAAAGACAGAGTAGTAAAACTGAATTATAGAAAACAAAACAAAACATGCATCCAGTCAAACAATCTAATCATCCTGGCTTGAATCCAAAAAATAATCATGTAGATAACTGTACCCAGAAACCACATGATTAACATTACTTTATAAATTCATCAAGAAGTTGCATCACTATCCAGGAATTTAAACCACTTGAAATATTTGCTCTTACCAATCAACTGCTTATCATAAACTCAGTTCTTTTTCCAAAAACAAAAACAAAAACAAAAAAAACTACTCTTTGTTAAAAATGAAACACAACAACAACAACAACAACATAGAAAACTGGAGAGAAGGAAATCAAGTGTAGTAGAGGCTTAATTGCAAGTAAACAGCACTCAGCATTAACTTCATAGAAGATACAATGTTTAAATAATATCAAAAGAAAAAACCATAATTCTATGAAAGCCCTATGAACAGTGAAATCAATCATAAATAGAACAAGCTAAATTCTGTCTATCCCATCAATCAAATGAAAATTTTACTTTAAAAAATATATTTTGGGACACACAAAATGTCATGTCTGTTCAGTTTGAAATAGATCCAAGATAAGATGATGGCGGACACTATCACCATTTACCAACGGCCCCAGAGCAATCATATCATAAAGTAAACCAGACCTATTTTAATAATAGAAAAACACTTAGATAAAATAACACGTTTGTTTTCATATTTTTAAAAGGTTTTATGTATATGACTCTTGAGATCATAAATTTCAGGAACCTCAAATAACAAAGTTTACTAGTATATTTATGATATTAAATATCAAAATAAGTCCATCAATTTCATCCTCAGTCATTCCTTTCTTCCCACCTCAATTCAATCCTTACAAATTGATGATTTCTCTGAAAGACAACTGTGAATATGAATAGCATAAACAGTAATGTTGATATTAACAACAGAACATAAGCTTTTTTTAAAAAAAACAAATCCAGCATACATTCCAAATTATTTCATAGAAGCAATTCTTATTTCTATCAAAATTATATAGCTAGAACCTCACTATATGAGTCATATGCAATACCCTTATAGGCTTTTGAACTCGAGTGTTTTAGCAAGTGGAGGAAATGCAAAGAATTTTAGGATCACATGACTTTTTGGATATTGATCTTCAGCAAATTATGGCTAGTAACACTGAGTTTGTAGGAAAATTCCAGAAATTGTAGTTCTTTTAGTTGTGCAACAGGAGTTCATGAATAGATAATTTAAATAAACACCAAAGTTTATTTAAAGCAGTTTCTTTCATCTGGGCTATTGTTAATTTGAGTCTTAAAAACATTAATTATGAATTTTCTTCTCAAAATGTTCCCAAAAGAGAAAAGAAAGTTTGTTAAACAAGTGAATTGAAAATTCCAATGAATTAATTGCTATTTTAGAAAAGAAAGTCAGAATTTCACATAGCAGCATATATTTCTTATTAACTAAATGAATACTCTTATAACAACCCTGAATATTGAAGCATGACATATCAGTGAGATGTATAACCTTTTTAAAAATAATACACATCCTGAGTTTACAATAGTAGCATTCCTCTATTAGTAAGCTGATATTTCTTAAAATCTACACTAATCTTTTTATAACCAAGTATTCTGTTTATAGATTCTGCCATAAGTCTTTGAAACAATGTATTTATCTTCTTAGATCATTTCTGTGATAGGTGTGTGATACATTTCTGTGATACATTCAGTAAAGTACTTCAATTAAGTAAGTAAAACACATATACAGCTCCCTCAATATAGAATGAAATACAAGTTTCATATAAGCAACAACCACAATGTTGGAAAAATATTCAGAATGTTACCCTTTTAGTCATTTTATGGGGATGAAGATTTTGAATACATGTTTTAAATGAGAGTCCATTGTATTTATATTACAACCCCAAATGAAAAATTATGTCAGTAATTTTCTTAGCAGATCCCACCATAGTTATGTTATAACATATAGTGATAAGTCATTTCACCCTTGGAGAATTAGGATAAATCTTGGGTCACATGAAAAAAATACAGTGACTATTTTAACCTGGCATATATATAATCTAGCCCAGATACTTTAGGGAATTTCCACTGTCAAAACTTTCTCCTTCTGTCTTCTCTCTCTCTCTCTCTCTCTCTCTCTCTCTCTCTCTCTTTCTCTCTCTCCCCCCATTCTCTCTCTTTCTAGGAAAATAAACACTATGTATATATGCTTAAAATAGGAATATCTATAAGTAACATGAACTGTTAACCAAAACACAAAGTACTAAAATGTGTTCTCTAAGTCATTCATCATTAAGACTTGTATAAAAAAACAGAATATTGTGAATAAGTTAAAATTAAAAATACTGGTAAAGACTTCAGTTTGTTTTAAAAACACTTTTTAAAAAGCTTAAATAAGCCCTCTTTCACACATAAAATACTATATTTTACTAAGATTTTAAAAATTATATTTTGTTTCTTTGTTCCTTTGAAAACAGGTGTTTCTAGGGCTCAATTCACTCTCTTAATTGACAATCTAAAATTCATTCATTCACTCACTCAGCAAAGTCAGCATATATGCCTTGAACCATTAACAGTTCTGGGAATAAAATTCAAAGAAACGAAATCTTAGGATTCAGCAAACTACATAAATCAAAGTACTATTCATTTAATAAAAGGAGTATAAAAAGAAGTGGTTCTCAAATCCAAGGTTTTTGGGCAATGATCTCTCTTTATTGGATACCTTGTTCTATACTGCCGCTTCTCACTGGCACCTGTGGGAGCTGCCGGCCCCTTCGGTTGCTGAAGGATGTGTCTGCAGGAGGGGGGTGCGTCGGACTTGCTTGTCTGTGCATTCTGTGGGTAAAAAACAAAGGGCAAAATGAAATGGTGAAACTCCAAGAGGGCCTGACATACTTTCCCTTCTTCCTGTTACTATTAAAATAGACATAAACCTTCTACCTCAGCCTTTGGAAACAAAATCAAATGCTCTTGATGATATGTGTAAAAGAAATATTATAAAAAGTGACTAAAAGAGAGAATAATGTCTGTCACACACAATTCTGCAGAATGAATTCCTGAATTGACTACAATTAGACTCACTTCTATAAATTAACTTTCTATGAAGTTGTGGCTTTCCATTAGGTTATCCATTTTTGGTGGTACTGAACCAAATATATCTACTTACAGCCTCTGAAACCTAACACTATGGGTGAATTAGTCAAGAAAGGCTGTTGCCTAAATTGCTACTATTAAGTCAATGTTTATATCTAGAATTATTTATAAGTAAGAAGAATAGTTCTAGTTGTTGACTTTTATAAATTACCATTCACTTATTCTTTAGTTTTGAATAGGAAAAACTTTGACAGATATTAAAAAAATAACCTTAAGTATATGCTATAAAATATACTGGTGGAATGACTGAAATTACAAATACAAATTTGAGAAGTGTGCAGATACATTACCACTGCACATGAGTAAGCTGACCTCCATCTGCTGGCATTCAAATTGTTTTTTAAACTAAAGAAGTTTAAAATACTCTTAAGATTTTACTGAACACCTACAATATTTTTTAAATTTCTTTTATACTTTTAAAGTAAATACACATTTAACTGTCCAGGTGATTTTTCATGAAGAATTTCACATAATTAAAATATATCAATATATATATTATATATATATGAATATGCCACAAACAGATGGAAGGACATAACACAGCCAAATTTAATTTTCAATGATAGCTAATTGGCAGGAACTATAGACTACTACCAGCACAGTGAAGATAGATGCAAGTAATAGAGGATGTGGGAGAGATTTAAGTGCCACAAAGAAAGGATTAAAAAATTATGGTGTCATAATGAGTGAAAGCATCAAGTGCTCAGGAAGGTACAACACCACACCAACACCCGGAGGCAGAACATGAATGCTGGGCTGGACACTGAATAGCGACCTTGTCAGAAGCGGAGAAGGTGGCGCCGACCCTCCGGGGGCAAGGCGGTGGGTAGAACACAGTGTTCTGACACTAGAGTGCTCACTCGACCTTGAGCGAGCGGGATGTTTTCCCCTAAGAACTGGCTGATCAGTCGCTCTTAGGGCTGCGTATCCCCTTCTAGAAAGGCATGGTGGGAGAACCCTAAAACATTAGGGCCAAAAAAGATCTTGAGTCAGCAGGTTCACATTAAGTTTGATACCAACACATTCGTCCAAGGAAAAGCTGGTTACTCTTACAAGGCAGCGACTTTAAAAACCAGAAGAAACCCATCATCATGCAATCACTGAAATGGAATTAAAATGAAACCGACAAGTTATTGCAAATGTGCATGCCATGTGGTTTTTAGAGGGCGAATCCAGATTCCGCCAATGTAATAAACCTCCTGTTAAGTTGTACAAGGGTAGAGACTTCTGTCTCTTGTTTTTTACTGAGCTGTATCTCTAGTACCTAGAATACAGCTGTACAGTGAGCAGGAGCTCAATAAAGATAACTTGATTGAATCAATAAATACAACTAGAGTAATGAATATAGAAGTACTTCAAGCATATGTCTTCAAGAAGAAATAGTACACTGTAGGACTCTGTGTTTACTATGTTCATAATTTTACTCTGCAATAGGAAGTCTATTCCAAGTAGGCTGCAAAAAAAAGATGTCTTCTGAGGTTAATTTAAGCAGACCAACAAATTAAAATGATACAATAAGATGGAGAAAGTTTCATCATTGAACTGACTAAATACAAATGGCTGATGTATGGATAACAACATGTCTTCTAAGATTAAAGAAAAGTCTAAAAAGATATTTATTCATATATCGACAGTTATCTTAATATAGGGTTCACAATTATTGTGAGGTCAATTTATGAGTTAAGGATTAAGAATTAAAAGTGATGTATGTGTAGTTTCTTTAAAATAGATACATGCTTTTGCCTTTGAAGATATTTACAATTTGTATTTTAAATAAAATGCATGTCCAATATACCCAATCTGTATTATTTTTCACATTGGCAGAAACAAAGAAATAATACCTCATCCTTTCTAGAATAATACTGTAAAATTCACCTATCAAGTGATTGGAAGTATGAGAGTAAAAAATACACACTGATCACTGGAAATACATTAATTATTGTTTTATTCAACTTGTATTCAGACTGACAATTTTTCTCTTAAATAAGATGATTTTCACAGCTGTAATTACTTTAAGACAGGGAATCTCCCCTATTTCAGAACAATAAAATGGGAAGATGTCAGGTTCTTGGGGACAAAAAGGTACAACTTACATCTGTAATAAATATGCATTTTTATCTTCTTGCCCTATAGATGAATGCTTCATCAGACCCATATGGCAAATCCTGAAACCTGGACTATTGTCTCAATTTACAGATGAAAAGAAAAAGAACTACAGTACATACTAAGAATGTTCATTTATTGTAAATTAACTTTTCACATTAACTTAACTTTAGAGAATTACTTTATATGGAAAGTATTACATGATTAAATCCTTCCTATTGGTAAGGAATGAGTTTTTATCTATTACTCTTTAGAGGCCATGATCATGAGAATAAATTTCAAGCAATCCTTGTTTAAAGTACACTTAGTGTGGTCTGAAAATTGAGTAACACAATTTTCACCCTAGTATTGAGAAATTTCATTTCAATCTTGCTTCATTCTTTAATACAATTCATGAGCATTAAAATAACTACTTAAATATGACTTGAAATGTGAAAACTTTAGGTGGCCCTTATATGGCACCAAACTAAAAGTCAAAGATATAAAAAGCAGTTTTGGAGCAGATAAATGGCTTCCAGGTCAGTATGGTACAGATGACTTAGTGTTCTCATCTCCAAAGCCATGAGCTTACAGTGTTTGAGAATAGCTTGTAGGCTTACGGTTCATTATTTAGCACAAGATCTGTTTTTTTTCTTTGACATGAACTAAAAGTCCCTCAGCATCAAAACAGTCCCTGCTGCCAGCCAAATTGTAACAAGTATGAAAGCGTAGACCAAAGGTAGGTGTCAAAAACCACTTTGCCTGAGGAAGAAAGAGGAGTGTGCCAGGAAGTCTGAATTACAGGAAGGAAAACTGAGGAGAGGGAATGAAAATGCAGAACTTGAGAGAAGAGCAAGGTGTGGAGATGAGAGAGAACAGAACCAAGTACAATTCATTTTAGACGAGAGGAAAGGAGAATTAATCAAGAGAGTTTGAGGTACAGGGCTGAAATGCTGACAGCATCTAGGCTGTCGAGCCTTGATGTTTTCAATGAAATGGGATGTGCTAAGAACACAGGGATGCAAGAATGGAAGAGATTAGGAACAACCATGTTAGAGAATGGAATAGGAAGTGTATGAGGGATAAGGAGAATGACAGGAGCAACTTTTCTTTACTGAGCATCAATATGGAGCTGTCTATACGTGCCAGGCACAGCATGTATGTGTGGGCACACATACATACACACACACACACACATATGGTCTTCTTTTGATATTCTCATAACAGCTCTGAGAAGTGTCATTATTCCTATTTCATAGACAGAAAAACTGAGGCTCATAGAGTGCCTTGTAAAGAGATAAAGAGCTAATGTGTGAGTAAAGACAGGATCCACACAGATCTACTGAGCACCAACACTTGCTCCCTTTGCTGCCTACTGAGATAGGATTTGTTATATCACAAGACAAAAAATGGCAAATCCTTGGATATATCGTTAATCTTATAAAACAAAACATACATATATATCCAAACACCAAATTGTTTGACAAAGTTTAACAGCATTGTCTCCTGAGAGTTTACAGGAACAAAACGTATGTGAAACGGCATTTAATGAATCCCTACTCTGCTATATAGATCTATAAATATCTCATACTTTTTAAAGCAAAAACTAAGTCTTCTAGGGAAAAAACTCTAAATCAAACCTAAGTATGTCTCAAGCTAGTTCGCCATCTCCAAATGCATATCTAAATATTTACCACTGAGTCCAATTTATGCCTACTCTCTTCACCTAAGACTAGTATTTTTATTTGAACTTAAGTAAAACACATTTCTCACAAAAATCTGAGGTTGTTAGTCAGACACTTCTATTGCTGCAAATGGTCTTCCAGTAAATTTCTTCTTTGCAGCTTAATAATATAATTCTATTTTTTAATAACTTGTTAAGGGATGGGCATGCACATTGTATCTAAGGTCAATGGTTCAAAATGGTTCCTCTTGTAATGGCCATTACAGGACTATACGGTCTCTGTCCAATAGCACCAGCACAAGATTGTATATACAACCAATTATAAATACTAGACCTGACAAAGTATCCCCCAGGTAGGTTGTAGAGGATAGGTTCTACAAGAAAAGTCACTAGGGTGGAAATGAGAAATGGTGCTAGCAGGTCATAAAATTGAATTTACATGAGAATCAAGAGTCAGACTTTTAGCTTACTAAGGAGTTTCCCCGAGAGAATCTGAAGCACTGCATTCAATGGCTAGGCACAAAAGTCAGACATCAGTTCTGCTTATCTTGTTTATAACTGGTCACCATCTTTCAAAATATTTTCTTACAAGACTATTCCATATAAGGCCAACAAAGGGCCTTTAAAATTGATGACCATTAAATAGGAAATTTTGCCTGAAGCCAAGGTGTAACTGTGTGGTATGACTACTTTGGGTATGTTGTTAGCTTCCCACAGGCCAAAGTCAATGCAGAAAGCATTCAAACTGTGACCTCAATTCACCTGTAGTTAGATGTCAACTCAAGGTGTCTTCTAAAGAACTGAGAGCTGACACAAACCTAGAAAATCCAGGCCACTTCTTTTGTAACTAATTACTCTGCTCACTTAATAATGAGATATTACTCTATTAAAAGTCAGTGGAGAGCTTTAATTATAGTTGAACCAATATACACACTTAAAAGGTTTGAGTTTTCTATATTAAAACCTATTAGCAAACTAAATAAAGCAAGAGTAGTATGAATATGGTCCTTAAGTAGCAAACATTAGAGACTAGGAAATCAATCACATTCTTGCTATTTATTTTGGAGGGAAGGAGGACTTGTATTTATTTATAGATACTTTCAGTGTTGAAGAAGAAAATGCCCAAATATTACTCATTTGTAGTTAAGCACCATCAGTTTATTCTGGAATCATCTAGCATTTTGTAAAACAGTATCCTATTTTCAAAGACTAGCTCACTGATATATCCTAACTTATAAAACTGCATGTAGTAGTCACTCAACTAGTAACTGTTAAGTGAATTTAAAATGCTAGAACAGAATAAAAATAAGACTTTGAGGAAAAATTTCAATCATGTCAAAATAGTTGAAATTATATTTGTCTGTGAGGCAGGTGTCAGTGAATGATGTTAAAGATTAAAACCTTGTCTAAGGAATTTAAGTCACTTATGCTAGTAAAGAAGCTGCAATTAACTGAGATGACATTAAAGAATATATAAATGGAAACATAATCAGTATTGTTTCATTGCAGTCTGCTTATCTATCTATCCATCTATCCGAAGTGCTAGAGTTTTGTCTTTCATTTCCTTTCTCAAAGCCTAGTGTCTTTGTAAAACTGAATTTCTACTCAACACTTTTTTTGAATTCTCTAAATCCTTGTTCTATTGTGAATTAGATTCCCTAAATAGTCGGTATTTCCACAGACATTAGCTAGGAAAAATCCCATCTTCCCTTTACGCGCATCTCTTGATGTAACTAATACCTATTTAATCTCAACTCAGAGGTAATTATCTCCTGGGAAGCTTTCCTCTTTTGCTGTCCATTATTTTATTCCTTG
Source organism: Helogale parvula (assembly GCA_004023845.1). NCBI lineage: Eukaryota > Metazoa > Chordata > Mammalia > Carnivora > Herpestidae > Helogale > Helogale parvula. Next base: position 26,615 of record PJEM01006944.1, read on the forward strand.
AACTTAGCACATAGATGGGTACATATCCTTTAAATAAATAACTAAATTGTACTGACTCTATCTCAATCAAGCCTATTGTGACAGCTTAGCTGGTGTCTTGCACTTGCCCTAAGATCTCTCAATCCACCTTATAAAATGTTGTTATAGTCTTCTATAATTCTGGAACTCAAAACCAATCATCTGGCTCTCAGTCTATCAATGGCTGATGGATGAATAAAACAGAAGGTGATATTCTATTAAACAGCACACAAGGTCATGTGCAACAAAGCATCTAGGGATTTCTCCAGGTTTATTTTCATCACTCTCTCCCATCTTCTGGAAGAATTCTTACTCTCAAAATGTATATGGATCCCCAAAATCAAGAGGAAATTTTATGCCTCAGTGTTTTCTCATTTTTTTTCCTCATGGACTACTCTTTTCACATCTACTTTTATGTATCTAGATTTCACTCAAGTGATACCTTTTATGAGATATTTCCTTTCTGCACTCATTTTTTCCTTGTGTTCCCACTGTATCTTGTGCATACCTCTAAATAATCCTATGACACTTTAATGCATTATTTCATTAACATCTGTATCCCCCTGCATGTTCTTAATAATTTTGGATGAATTAATATTATGTTAATGGAATAGTTAATGTTACAGCTATGTAAAATAATGTATTAATATCTTACATCTAAAAATAGCAAAAAAATTGTAAAGTTGGATAAATTGCAAAGAAGGCCAGTAATTCCTTTAACTTTTACACTAATTCAGCAAGTATCTTTTTTTTTATAAGTAGAATCTTATATCTATTCACAGAAAGAAGATTTTTTTAAACATCGTTCAGATAAATAACACTCAAAATATTCACATATTCTAAATATGACATGCATTGCTAACATTTAAATAACCTAAGAAACAAAATATTGATGTCCTAACATGTAAGTAGGAATGAGTACAGATTTAGTCCTCTTCAGTAATCAACATGATCTCACTATGAGAAATACATGTGATTTTCTTTAAACCCTAGAATTTAAGGGCCACCTTCAAATTACCCTTCTCTTATTTTTTTTTCAGGTCATTTCTGTATGGGAGGTTTATTTAAAGGAATGTCTTTAAACACCATAATCTGTGCTTAAGAACTGATCATGTAAAATGAGAGAGAAGGCACCCTTGAATATATCAGGTGAAACAGAAGATGGCCACACAGCACAACACCAAGCCTACCTTTCTGCATCAGAGGCAGTGCCTTTCCTAGTCTGTTTTTGGATGCTAGATCTTTCAGACTTTCTGGAGTGCCTGTGGAATGAAATGTTAAAGAAATACAAAATATATGATGAATAGAGCTACAATAATATCATACAATGATAAAAGCAACAGGCATGAAAATGACAAGTATCTTCCTTAAATGGTTTTGTCAGTTGCTTTTTTAAACTAAAAACAAATGATAATAAAAATAAAAATCAGAACCGGTGCTAGGTGGAAGACACAAGTTGCCCCACAGGAGACGTAAGAAGCCCCGTTAGTCCAGACAGGTTTGCCTGCAGTAAGGACCTGGTATGGGCCCCTGCTGAGCAACTGTGCCTCTCCTAATGAGTAAATAAATCCAGTGGGAAAATGTAGTGATGACAGATATGATGACAGCAATGGTTTAGGTGCTGAACCACAAAAGGGATGATGTGCCCTCTACTTTTACAAGTTGAAACATGGTGCTACAGAGATTTTTTGTTATTCTTCTCTCACAAAATATGGGTTGAAGAAAACTACTATAGTGGAATATGCTTCACATAATCATTTTAAATCAAATATTAGAATTATTTCCTAAGTGATCATAACCAAGCTTTTGGAATCATGTAGCATATTAAAAAGCTAATTGCATATCACAAACCAAAGACCTAATAAAGTTCCCAATCACTCTGTTTCAGAAGTAAATATGTACACTGAACATTTGGAACTTGAAATGCATTTTCCAAAGGAAATATTTATATAGAAAGACTACTTCCCTAAGCAGCAGCTTACACATGCCTATTTGACCTTGTGATACTGTGGTCAAGAAATTAAAACTTACTTTTAAAAATCCCAGAGAAACCACAGAAAGTAATGTGCTTTTAATCTTTACAATTACATATTTTTATCACGATAGTTGATTCTTTATAACTTATGCTTATTTTTCTTTCCTGACATCCCTTCCGACAACAAAGAGAAAACCGTCTGTCATTGCTTATTAAGGCCGGATAATCTGAGTGTCTCCTATATGTCAAGCCCTGCTCTCAAGCCCACTAGAAACACATGTCAAGGTACAAAGTCCACCTTCACAGGGTGTACAGACTTCTGGGGCTGCTCATCTCTCCCCTATGTTGCCCTTCCGAGTCAGGGTTTCGGCTGTGTGTTCTTCAGCCTTCTGTTACTGTGACGTCTCACTTCTGAGAGATGAAGAAGGGTTGGAGCAGAGTGGGGAAGATTCTCTCACTTACCACTTTCCTTTAATAGTTGGAAAAGAGGATCTACTGAAGGGCAGTTCTATGCCAGGCACTGAGGGAGGCAACGACTTATTTAACCTTCATGACATTCCTTTCGGAAAGTGTCATATTCATTTCAAAGATGGGGAAGTAGACTCAGGACAAGGGTACTCAGTCAGTAAGTAGTAGAGTTGGAATTAGAATGTAAGTTTGTCTGGCCCCTAACCTGTTGTCATATACTGTCCAGGAAAGAGAAGGGAGGAAGTTGATTGATTCTGATTATGCCCTTGAGATATACTCTTGCTCCAGAAGGGAAGACACCATGAAATAAAGTATAGGCCTAGGAAAGTACTAAGAGATGATCTCTGATGTGAAAAGAATACCTCCAATATTCTGATTTACTTTGTTGATCCTGTGATCAAGAGAGGTGATAGTAGTGTGTAGAAGAATAAAGAAGTACGTGGCATGTGCCTAAAATCAATGCTAAATGGTTCTTGGGAAGGAAAGCTTGTTCCTAAGGTAAATGGAAGTAAGGCATATACATCGGAGGAGCTACTGCAGGCCCAGGAGGTATCTGGGTTCACAATAAAAAGAAATATACCATTACGAGAAATTTTATACATTGTCCTAAGACTGCTCAGGGACTTGGAGGACAAATGTTCTTTTGCTCATATTCGGCAGAAGGCAGAATGAGAGCAGAGATTCAGGCCAATTTATGAAACTCATTGTCATAAAGGTTTTCACTCCACTCATTTATTAATTAAACAAACATTTGCATATATGCCAGACACTGTGCTAGTTGTGTGTGAATACATGGCTGTGAACACACACATATACAGAGATTTCTGTCTCCAAGTAATTGATATTTTCACTGTAGGAGAAAAGCAATAACTCACAAAGTCATTGAACGTGAAAACATGAGGTCAAGTGAGACTCCACAATCTCAACAGTAGTGATCACACTGAGTCTGTGGCGTAAATGACTCCAACACAGTAGTTCTAAGCATGGACACTGGACTCGGACTGTCTGGGTTAAACAGTTTCTGTCTAGCTTGGTGTCAAGTTACTTAACCACTTTGTGCCTCAGGTTTTTGTTCTGGTTTTTTCGTTCTTACCTGTGAAGTGGACATACTACCACATCACAGCTTTGCTAATTCTAAATATTTCAACATTGCTCAGTATTTTTATTATAGTTTTTGTTTGTAACACTACACAGAACAGGATTTGTAGTAGTTTTAGCATTACTTAGAACTAGCTGGTGATGAGTGCTATAAAATTAAAATTTAAACTGATAGTTATATATATTTGTTTCATGAAGGAGAAGACTTTTATTCATCTATAATAGTGCCAGACTCAGAGTCACTGTTCCATAATTGAGTGACAAAAATTTACGCACAGGTTCATACATCTAGCTTTTTATTTGTTTTTAACTTTCTTGTTAAGAACAACTTTTTTTTCCTCTTCAAATGCTATAGAAACTTTCATTTATTGAAGATTCATCCTAAGATTTCTACAAAGGACAGATCTTTATAATTCTTTTAACCACTTAAAAGGCTCTTCAAATTGAGTTAAAATATTATACACATTAATTGTAATAATTCAGTATAAAGGAAGAATAGAGAAGAAAATAGAAAATTCAAATCATCTTTTCCACTCCAAATCTCAAGTTATAGCTATAAATACCATTATATATGTTAAACGCAGCTATTTCGTAGAACAGAGGCTTGTGACATGTGAAATGGGAAAGATAGGAATAATCCACCTACAGTTATGTACTATACTATTGAAACTACTGACCATATAATCATAAAATGCATCACAGTGAAATGAAGTATATTCTACCTTACATGCTTAAGTAAGTGCTTGTGATCAGGAATGGAATCTGAGTTATCTCTTTATCATTAACACCTAGCACATAGTAGCTGCTCATAAGTATTTATTGAATGAATGGTTAAAAAAAGTAATATTTTGAGTATTACCTTGCAATTTGAGAGTCTAAAATTATATTAAGTAATTAGGGTTACAAAATTCATTTTATATAAAATAAAATAAATTTAGAAATAAAACTTTTCCTATATTCTGGGCTTCAGTAAAATACAAAATACCATAAATAAAAATGCCATTTGGTGATTGCCTTATGCATAATGAAGCGTCAGTCATTATTATTGGCCCCATAGATGCTTATGACGATGCAACAAGGCAGCATAGGCACAAATGTAGTCTTCAAGAGACACTAGGAGTCAGCTAGTCCACCTACAGCTCCCCAAATTTAGAGATGAGGAAACAGAGTCCCATAAGATTGAAGTGACATATCCAAGACAACAGGGACTTTAATAAGTTGGTGAGGACACCACCATCATGTCCTGACGTCCTTAGGTTCTCTGCCCATTTTGCCATCCAGTGGCTTGGGTACTGGAGGGGCCCCTGGCGGGAAGTGAACATAGTCACAGCACTTCTGTCATGACTTACTTATTTGGGGTTTTAACAAGCTTTTTTTGTTCTATTAAAAGTTTTTATCATTATTTAATTGTTCATAAAGAACCTTTCCTTGGTTGACACATGCAAGAATCAGAAATATTGAGCTTTCGCTGCACTTCACAACTTAATAGTTTTATGGTTTTGTTCCTATAGTTCTTAGTTCACAAGGCACAAGTGGAATTCTTTAAAAGTTATAAAGCTACATTCAAATGTAAAGTATAATAACAATTATTTTATTATTAAATCAAAAAATAATGATCAGAAAAGTGGATATGTCCCCAATTCAATCTAATTTCTTGAAGCTCCATTTTTATTGTTCCAATAATTTAAATGTGAAGATTCATAAAATGTACTAATGAAGAGAGGTAATTGTTAAAACTGGTTTTGGTGCTTTTTTCCTAACTAAACTCTATTAGAGTAATTCCCCCAAAGGCACTGGTAAGAGCAGCTTTTCTGAAGCTATTCCAATTCTATTGAAGTCTAAAATTAATGTTAATAAAGTAGTAATACTATAAAGGTATTTTATAATAAAATGAAAATACAGTATGTTGTGTTTGGGGGGAAATGTAACAAAAATCTACCACATAATGTTTTAATTTAATTAGAATTAACGTGGATATCATGAGTAAATATCTGTATATATGCTAAATACCCAGATAGCTTAATGTTGAATGCAAATCTCTATCATCTTCTGTCTTAAAAATATTATATTTAAATAGAATTGACCTAAATAAGAAATGTTCACATGCAGCTAAGATAGATGCATGCAATTAAGATGCCTGTACATTTTTATAGCATTGATATTTACTTTTATGACTATAGCCATTAAATTTACAGACTTAAGTATTTTAGTGAATGAGTATATTTCAGTCATTCAAATAAAGACATTTTTGTAAAGCACAGATAACGAAAGATGTTATGAAACAAATAAAAATGGTAAGTCATGTACTGAATTTATAAATGGTTCTACATTAACTCAGCATTACTGTGGCAACTGCCCTGAATTCTGGAATTAAAAAAAAAAAAAGATGATTTCTTTATTCCAGAAATATTTTTAATGAAGAAAGAAGATTCATTCAGTTTGAATCAAAAGAAACCATGTGACACTTTTGGTCAAAGATTCTAATAGGCAAGTAGCTGCTACTAAGTGACAGTTGTGGGAAACTATACAAAAAAGATTATTTGCAAAAGAAAAAGGAACTACTTTAGCAACTTAGAAATTAATCTTAAACACAGCAGGATGCTTTACTTGTTTCAATAATTTACTTGTTTCCAATAATTTAAAGTCCTGGAAAATAGGGTCATTTATTTCGTCAAATATTTTTAGTATCTATTTAAGTTATACACCTTTAAAAAAATCCTTAAACATACCATGTATAACGATGCAAAAATATTCTTAATTCACGTTAGAATTAGTAACTTCAAGTTAATAAATGGTTAAAATACATGTCAAAATGTACCAAAAAGGATATATTGCATTTTCCTGAAGAAGTATTTATACCAAGAATGAAGTAGAAGTAGTCAATACTAATTATGATTATTTATACGAGTCTTTCACATTTAAGAATGATTGATTCAACTGTGAGCATTAAACTCAGTGCCTTGATACTTCAGCGGTGTATTAGAGTGCATTTTTTCTAACTTGCAAAGCAAAAAATTTTAACTGGTTTGAAGCCATAAGTAGATGCAAATTTTATTAAGACTCATAAACAGAAATACGTATATACAGGTTCATAAAAGTTACTTTTTACATATTAAAATGATGCCATTTACAAAGATATTTTGTTATTGGAGTGATTCTTTTTTAAATGTCAATATTTTTAGTAATACAACCACCAGGAAATTTTCTCTACAATTTTACAGTCAGAACCATTCCCTGGGATTCCAAATCTGTGTATTTTCTTCTCATCACTGTTTTAATATTTTACAACCTCTAGGAAATTTTTCTAGATCTAGAAAATCCTACTTCCATATGAATTACAAATAAATCTATGACACAGCCTGAGATGACATCAAGACTGTTTGAAACTGAAATTAAATTGTGGGAAAAGGATACATTAAAATTGTGTGTGTGCATGTCTGTGCACAGGCATCTACATCTACTTTATGCTGTAAGAAATAAGGGGGCAACTAAATGCTTTCCAACTTACTAGGGAATTGTCTTAAGCACAGCTTTTTGTATTCTGCTGTTTTGAAAATAAACAAATATCACCCCGATACACAACATCCAAAGGCTGATTATATAAACTGTTGCTGATTTTAGAATACTCCTCCATGACTATCAATCCCTTTCCCCTTCCCCCCCCCTCCCCCTTCAGCCCTCAGTTTGTTTTCAGTATTCAAGAGTCTCTCTTGATTTGCCTCCCTCCCTCTCCCTGACTCTTTTTCCCCCTTCCCCTCACCATGGTCCTCTGTTAGGTTTCTCCATTTAGACCTAGAATACTCTCCTAATTACCAGTGACCTGGGGCAAAAGTCACCTGATGCCCAAATCATTATGAGCATTCACTATCTCCAAATTTGATGTTATGTTTACTCATTTGGAAATTGGGAGAAAATTCTAAATAAGTGAGTAAATCTGATAAGAGGTAAGATGCAAGAGTTAAGTTTGCTAACTGACTGGTATGGTTATCTATAAATTTAGCGTCTGTTGATTTAGCTATTTCTCTATCATTTTTATGGGTACATATTATTCCTATATTTTAATAACAGTTTATTGTAAATAACTTTCTATTCCCTACAATGACAAATCATAGTATCTAGCCATTTAAAATATATTTCTTTTGGTAGAACATGGATCTTATTTACAAACAAGTCATAATTAAAAAATGTATATTCAGAATCATGTTTTAGTAAAAGTTTCCATAATAATCTCATCTAAAATGATTATTTCCATTCTTAAAATCTGCCCAAGTAGTTATATATAAAATCTATGAAATCAAATAACATAATTAATTCATATGTCATTAAATGACAACTAATTTTCATCTTGTGTATATAAGAACTGAAACTAGTATTTGGATTTCCATTTTTCTTAATCTATATCCTGATAAACTTACATTTATATTCATTTTAAAGACCATTATACTTAATTGTCCTATAGTCAAACAGTCATTACATATTATGAAATCCACTGATTCATTTTTTTAGGAATAAATTCAAAGGCTTTCCAGAAATGTGTTTTATAAAAGGAAATTCTAAGTTCCTTTTTGTTTCTTATACATGCTGTGACGCTAACCAAAAGAATAGTGTGCATATAGCAGGGCACAATATCTGTTCAATGAATGAGTAGTAATACGGATATCAGCTTTGATTTAATTTATATGATTATTTTATATCCTTTTTGAAAATACTTTAAACTTACAATAATTTTTAGATTGGAGATTTTACTAATTTTTCTACTCTCAGAAATTCTATCCTAGAAACCAGATAGTAGCAGAAGAAATTAGTTTTAAATTTCAAAGACATAAGCCATATTAAAAGGTAAATTTCTTAAGGATTAAAACATGATAAAATATTCTTAAAAGTCTTTATAAACTACTAGTGTGTGGTTCTTTCCAACATTTGTAAAATGACTTAATTTTTTCTGAGTGACAGGGTTTACTTTTTTCTTTCAAACTGAAATCCTGAATATATTTGGACTATTTACAGTTACTGAAAAAAAATATAACTCTTAAGTAAGACTACAATTACTGTGATATCTCCAAACAAATAAACAGAAGGAATCTCTTGTATATGCTTGTATGACTCGCTGTTCTGTATTTTAGCTGCCAAATAAACATATGTACTTAATAAATATTACCAACGTGTTGGCTGAATTTCTACTTAAACTAGAAGAGAAGCATCCCCAACACCCAATAACCTTTTGCAACCAGTCTGAAAAAGATACTTGAAGATAAGGACGATATATAACAAATACCATAAAACAGGAGAACCGGGTTAACTACAAAGGAGAAAGGTAACAACGCATTTCTGACATTTCAGCATGAAGTAAATTCAAGGCATCGATGTTATTTTTAAAAACCTACCTTGTAGACTGGCTCTAGCCCTTGACAATATTTTGTTTAAAAACACAATATTCATACGATATATAAGAACCCATTATTCTACTTTCAATCAGACCTTTTTAACGTACCTCCAAACCTAAACTTCATTATTAACAAGTTTATGTAGTAAAAAAGCAAGACAACTGAGATTAAACCACCAACCAATATAAAAAAAAGTCTCTGTCACAGATTTTAATCTATTTTAAAGTACCTGAAAACTTAATTTATTCATGAATGTTTAAACAAAAACAATTATTTAAGTATGTTTCTAGAAAATCAAAACACTGAAACAAACGCCAACTTAAAACAGAACTCTTCCACTGGATCTGGCTTAGTTTGTTTAAATTAGGGCATTTGCACGCCACTCTCATTTCAGGAAACACTCTGAGGTGTGTTATTAGAGATGGATGTGCAACATATGTGGTTCTAGCTCCCGAAAGGAAATATATCACAACCCACATTCCTCTTGGTCATCCTTCACTTGGTGGCCTAGAAGCCTGTTGAAGCCACTTGTCTGTGAGGAGGAGTTGGCTAGTACCTGTCATTCTCCGGAGATGCATGCTGGATTTGAATCCTGGGGCTAGGAGGTCGTCTCCTATCTAGGGAGGGGGACCATCTACCCCTGTTTGCCCAATGAACAAGACAGGAAAAAACAGGACATTTAGTAACTTCCAACATAAAAGAATATATGGAACAACAGGACTGGAAAAGCACCGCAAAAAGGCAAAGTGTAGCTTCTTTGCTCCACAATTTGCTCTTGGTTTTGACAAGCCTTGGAAAGGTAAATTATAATGTTGTAAGAAAATAAATCTTGTTACCCTATAAGTGAATAGAGAAGCAATTTGGGAAAATGTTTGAAATCTATTATGTGTAACTGTATTCTTTTAAGCTATGCTTGTGTGTGTATACATATCTGCACACACATCCACACACACAGATCCAACTTTAAGTTAAAAAGATGTGCCCTTAAGAACTTGGCATATGTTCGAATAAAAGAGGTTTAATAAGCAACCAATGCTTAGTTGATACTAGATGTTGAAATTACTTAAGTGGCAAAGATGAGGTGTGTGAATTTAATACAAAGCAGGAACACAGTTTAAGTGAAAAAAAGAAAAAAAATGCTCTTTAGTATAGAAACAATGACGTAAAGAAATAATTTGTAGGAAGGCTAACCAGGGAAATCTTAACAAATTTTCATGGGGAAAACCATAGCACTAGTTACTGAAATTTAAAAATTGTGAGTATAAAACCCTGAGGGATAACAGTGGGAAGTACAGATAAATGTCATGGTACAACGTCATTACCTATAAAAACATTCTGCAAACCTTTATTTGCAAAAGTATCTCCCAGTAGATTAAACAGTTGTTTTTTATTTCTGTATTTATAATAATACCTTTTTTTGTGATTAACAGTTAAATGAAAGTCTGAATATTGGTTCATTCTTTGTTAAACTACCTTGAGATTCTGTCTGTGTATAATCACGAATTACAAACACCTACTCGAAAACTGAAAAGAGGCAATAAGGGACGGAGCAGGCCAGATTTGGAAATTTTTACATATTAGGTATGAGCACTTTAAACGGATAATTTCTCTAGATATTGGCCTCTTTTTATGCAACAAGGGATAACTGAATGATATTTAAGGAGTCACCTAGATATAAGATTTTATAATTATCCAAAGTAGAGTGGTTCTAATGCTTAAAAAACATATATATATATATATATATATATTTTTTTTTTGCCATTTCACTTGGCTTATTGGATTTATTAGATAATCGGGACAAAAACAGCAAAGTGCTGTCAACATGTGACCAGGATATCTGAGATCAGCAGGTACTCGATTCTGAAAGCCCTTTAGAAGCCTGTGCTTAATCAATAAGCCTTAGATAAACAAGTTTGTCATGATTCAAGTAGGGCTTTGAGGAAGCTATGAAGCAAATAAAGATACTCAATAGCAGAATTTGGGCAGAAGAGAAAACCGTGACATGTACTCTTAAGTGTGTTACATGTTGGTGAAATTAAAAATACTATACATTATTTAAAATTATATAACAATTTTAGATTATTTAGATAGTTGGTGAATCCAGTCCAAAAGCTTTAAAATGTACTTCACTTTACTTTTGTTCTGCAGAAACAATAAGGAAAAAGTATTTCTAAAATAACTGAAATCACAACCGCCCTGTCTTCTACATGAAGCTGTACTCACTCATGTTAAAACTTGAGGTGCCAAAAGTTTTTACAGTATTTAGAAACACAAAAATATGGCTAATGTGTTTTCTGTAAAGTGATACATAATGTTAACTTGACAACCTTGCTTCTTGAGGCAAAATTCCAGTCCTTGTGTTTATTTAAACAAAAAAGTAAAGAAAAATGCTGTAATTATGAAACATGCAGTGAAAAGCTATGAAGGAGAAAGTGTACATTTGAAACAAGCAACTGTGAATGCAAGCTATTAAAGGTAACTCTCGACAAAATATTTAGCATAATACATGGATTATCTGTACACTCAAAGTCCTTCTGAATATGCTGATATATGGTATCAATATAATAAAACCCATTTGATTTTCCATGATATATTTAAGATGAGGCAAGATCAATTTATGCTCAATTTTTGTCCAAAGGCTAGACGGTACATGTTTTAAAAGAACACATTTGTGAGTTTCAAATATACTAGGTTATTTAAATGCTTTTAAACTGTGTGCAACTTCTTTCTCTCCTATTACACAGAAGAAAAGGCCAAAATTTTAATCTTTAGTCCTTTGTTATTTTGCCAAACCATAGGGTTCGACTTCCATTTTCATCTTGGATGGTAGCACGCAGGCTATGGTGCAGCTAGTTATGAAACTCCTTTTCTTGATATCTCTTTCCAAAATAGCTTGCCTGCAAGTTACAATGGTTACTTACAGTATTTGCACTTTAACATCAGGTATCCTAAATTCATTAATTCAGGAACCTCTATTTGTTGGAAGTTTATCTTTTTCACTGCAATCACAGTAGAAAAAAGGTCACTCTGATGGTTAAGGGATTGAAAAACAGGCTGTGAGCTCTTTACATAAAGAACTGTAGTGTTTTTTGGTTGAGTTTTGACAGTTATAAACTAGGCCCTACACAGAATAAGTAGTCAATTTATATTTGTGAATATCCAAGTAGATAGTAAGTTAATACAGGTAAGAAACAGTGAGAACCTTAAGTAACAGATTACCAGTGGTGAGGGGACCCACTGATGAGATATAAAGGAATTAGAATGGACAGGTCTTGATATGCAATTAAATGGATTTTTCCATTCATGTCTTTTTCCCCCAGCAATGAAATACTGTAAAACAAATGTGCATGTGTTTAAATGTGTAACTAATATTTATGCTGGCACACGTACACATCTCTCAAAGGCACAGAACTCTTGGCAGAATATGGAAAAGCAGCTTAATTATCTAAAAGAGAAATTATATGGAAATGTAAACCATTCACTCCATAAATAGCACGAGAAATATCTGTGAATTGGGGTGCCTGGATGGCTCAGTGGGTTAGGTATCTGACTTTGGCTCAGGACATGAACTTGCAGTTTATGAGTTCGAGCCCTGCGTTGGACAGTGCTGACAGCTCAGACCTTGGAGCCTGCTTCTGTATCTCCCTCTTTCTCTGCCCCTCCCCAGCTCACTTTCTGTCTGCCTCTCAAAAATAAACAAACATTAAAAAGTGTAAAAGAGTCTGTGAATTACTGTAATATTAGAACCTAAATATGAACAAATGAGACAACTGATTGGTTATGTAGTATGTGTTTTTACTGTCTAATTCCACTATTTATTTTAGTCCTTTAAAAAAATGTGTGATGGGGTACACCTGGCGGGCTCAGTTGGAAGAGCATGTGACTCTTCATCTCAAGGTTTTGAATTCGAGCCCCACATTGGGTATAGAGATTACTTAAAAAGAAAATCCTTAAAATGGGTGATGAGTATTAAGGAGGGCACTTGTGACGAACACTGTTGTTATATGTCATGTGATAAGTCACTAAATTCTACTCCTGAAATTTATATTACACTGTTGTGTACTATTACGTAACTGGAATTTAAATAAAAACTTGAAACAAGAATACATTAAAAAACCCTCATTTCCCCAATATTGTTTTAAAGTAAAATTAATACAAATACTTATACTTTTTTTTTCATTTTAATTCAATGTCCATTTATTTATTTTAATTCAATTTACAGTTGTTAAGTTTTAGGTAGGTACCTCCTTTTCCTTAGGCCTCATGTTTCCATGTGGAGGGAAATTTATTCAAGCAACACTCCTGATGTCTTTCTACCCTTTGCCTTAATTTACCCCAAGAAAGGAAGACTGGCTTATAAGGTCAGTGACTATGTTAAAGGACCAGGCACAGGTAACTTAATCCTTTCTGGATTACTTACCTCTCCAAATCAAGCTACCTACAAACTCTAGAGGACACAAACCTACGAAGCAGCTGTTAAGATGTGAAGACTGGGCTTGAGACTTTTTTTTTTTTTTAATGTGTTTATTTATTTTTTGAGAGAGAGAAAGCGCGAGCAGGGGAGAGTCAGAGAGAGAGGGAGATAAAGAATCTGAAGATAGGCCCCAGGCTCTGAGCTAGCTGTCAGCAAAGAGCCTGATGCAGGGCTTGAACCCACGAACCGTGAGATCATGACCTGAGCTGAAGTCAGACGTTTAACTGACGGAGCCACCCAGGCACTCCTGAACCTGTCTTATGGTTCTTTGAATCTGGCTGATTCTAGGGTGAGTTACTAACAAGCTTATAGACCTAAAGTTACAGTTTCTAAACTTGTTCGTTGTATTTATGGTGATAATTAGATCTCCCTTCTTCTAATTCTTGGGTCTAGCTCACAATTAGACCCAAATTTGGGAGCAGAAAATAGTGTATATTTTTTAATTTCCCCAAACCTCCAAATTGTGCATTTACTGAGTAAAAAATAATAATGCTGTCACAAGAGATGGCAAGGACAAATAAGATAGGATCCCTGTCCTCCAGGAATACAATATAGCAAAAGAATCAAACACCCTACTAAGTAAAATATGTGTTTTAATAGAAATATATAATGTTATGTGAGCTCAGAAAAGAAAATAAATAATTCTGACTGACAAAAGGGAATGGGGTAGTATAAATGGGTTTTATAAAAGCTATGATTATTAGACTTAAGTTTTTGAAGAATGAGTAAAAATTTTAACAGACAACAAAGGAAAAATGGCATTTTAATTTTAATGGATAGAAAACTTGAGACAAAAAGGAATAAATACCATAAATAAAGCTCACCAAAAAATGGGGCAAGAGTGACAAGGGAAAGACTATAATATATTTCAATATAATGAAGGTAAGGAATCTGTTTGGGAGATTCTGAAAAGAGCATTGATAAGATTTACTGATTCACAATGTGAAGGAGCAGGAAAAATGCTTCCAGATAGTGTGCTTTGTTACATGTCAAAGCCATCCTAATAAGAGGAGAATTTAGGAAGAGAAAGTGCTTTGCTATAAAAGGATGTAAGGGGAGCCGCCCCTGGCTGGCTCAGTCGGTTAAGTGTCTAACTCTTGGTTTCAGCTCAGGTCATGATCTCATGACTCATGGGTTCGAGCCCCGCATTGGGCTCTGTGCTGATAGTGCAGAGCCAGCTTGGGATTCTCTCTCTCTCTGTCTCTCTCCCACTTGTGCTGTCTCTGTTTCTCTCAAAATAAATAAATAAATAAATTTTAAAAAAAAGAAAGGATGTAAGGGGACATAATGAATTTAATTTAGACATTTTGATGTACACAAATGGCAACTTTTAGAAATTTAGACCTAGCACTCAAGGTCAAGTTCTGGCCTGGTCAATTTCAGTGGAGTGTTGTCTTCATCTATATTACTTAGAATGGAAATCTTTGATAGAAATATAATTTCAGGGACAGAATGAGTGGGGCAAAAGAAAACTGAATACAGGAGCCAGGAGAACACCGATCTGTGTGGGGTTGGATGGGAAGAGGAGACTGTGTGTCATAACTGAGGCCAAAGAAAGAAAATCTGTGGAAGGTACTGAATAGAAGAGAAGGTCAAGTGACTGGGTGGTTAATGCAACACGTTGCAAGATGCTTCTGGAAAATTAGGGAGCCACTGTAGTTCATAGAGGAATTTCAGCATAGTGGCAGAGCCATGGTAAGGGGTAGAAGTCAGGCTGCAGGATTTACTAGGAAGTTAAAAAATGGAGGTAGTAAGTATAGACTACCATTTCATGAGCCTTCAGAAAGGCTGTGAAGGGTCAAGGAAGATAAAACATCCCAGAAAAGTAACTGTTCTCCAGTAGCTCTAAAAATAAATGCTTCTGAACATTTAAGTAATAATTTGTTTTAAAATCTGGGAAAGAAAAGGTTAATGGCAGGCCTATAACTTACTCATTCCCAAACAAGGAACAAGGGGGAATTAATGACCTTAAACAGACCCTGAATAAAGATGAAGGAAAAGTGAAACTGCCTTAACGAAACTTCCTTATAAATATTCAGTGGTATTTGCTAATGAAAAGATAAGAGCGTCCTGTATTAGACATCTTTAGTAGGAAATAATTAGTCTTTCTAGACTTTTTATTGTCATTTTAATTTCTTAAGCATGACTAGATTGAGCAACAGGGTAATCCATAATTATTTTTGTTATTTGTGTAATCAACAGAATACATAATGAAGACACTCAAAAACTGAAATGGCTTCCTTTGCAAACAGTGCTTCTGCATGCATTAGTTAGCCTGGGCCAAACCATCCTAATTAAAGGAGAAAAAATGGATCCAGTGGTTTGGGACTCCTTCAAGAAAACAGTAGGTCACCAGGGCCTGGTGCTCCATTATCTGTGAATCAGTAGTGAACTACGGTGTTGGATCTGGAGTCTGCTTTGACAGTTTCATTCTTTGCATTGACACAATACTTCATTTGTTTTAAAAGTGAGTGAAAATACTTCAAAAAAGGGCATTGAGTTGGTACAACTGAATACAAACATTCATCAAAATGGTTTAGAACTGGCAACTTGTTTAGTTCATGAGGCTGTGGAAATTCGTTACTATCTTAAATATATGAAATTATGTTTAAAAATTGTTCTCTAACATTTTACCTACTGTATACAAACTATGCATTAATATAAGAAGCTCTCTGCTCAATCAGAGAAATTAGTAACCTGAAAAGCCCTCTAAACCTCTCTATTCCTACTTGCACATCCTGTCTAGGGACTTTAGCTGCATTTTCCAAAGACAACGAAGTCACCACTGTTGATACTATGATGTTCTTCCTCAAAGTTGCTCATAGGCATGTGCACAAAAGGGCATTTCAAGTCCTTATCCTCCAAACCAGTAATAATCTATAACTTCTGTAATTTTCTTGATGAAACCTACCTCACTTCATTTTCTTCTTGGCAATAAAGTTGACTGCAATAAATTAAAGATCATTGATAATACCAATTCCTGCCCCTCAGTCTCCTTTCATTTTTTTAATGAAAAAATTCTTTGTATACAATATATAGTGAATAGATTTCAATCATATTTTTCTTCTATCAAAAGTAAGTACACTCACTTAGACTTCACTGTGACTGGTACATTAAGTTGGCCAGAATTTTGTCTACAGGCTGATCTATTTTAAGGGTATCATCTGAGAGGTTAAGTACACCAATATATGGATTTGTGAACCCTATGTCTTTAGTGCAAGAAGGGAACACATGATAGATGGGCTTCAGCATAAGAATAAACCTGTGGTATCTAATACAGTAGCCACAGCCCTTCAGTGTCTACTAAGCACTATGAAAATAGGGATGCAAAATATCTATACATTTTAATGGATTATATGTCAAAATGATATGTCAGACTGGGTTAAAGTATTAAAATCAACTTCATCTTTTTAACATGGGAACCAGAAAATTTTAAATTATAAACTTGGCTTGTGTTATATTTGTATTAGCTAGCACCTATATACTGCTATGGTATTGTTGTAGTCAGAATATTTTACTGACTTGAGCATTTCTATCTTATTTTAATAACAAACAGAAACATATAAGGAAATAAAAATAAGTAAAAAATATAAAAAAAATTTTTCTTGCTACTCTTGTACTTACTTTTTTTTTTGGGGGGGAGAAGTAATATATAACAAAAAGGGGAAAATGGAACAATTTCAGCTGTGATTTTAGAAGAGCCGATAGGCATCTCAACTAAAATTTCTACTATAAATATAAAAAAATTCAACATATGAGACTCTACTGTTTTCTATTACAAAATATACAAATACAAAAGAATTAAAAATAAAAAAGTAAAGTTCTCAGTAGAATGTTATGACAACAGTAAAAAAAAAAAAGGGGTGTGTGTGTATACCTGTACCTATTATTCAAGTCCAGAAATAAACAGCTCATAAATAAATAAATTCAGTCAGGAGAGATTGCTAAAGAAAAGCTTTAAGCAGCCTCTAAAGAAGAGATTTGGGTTACATCGCGAAACATTTTTTTCTTCAGGATTTGTAAAGAGGGATTAAACAAATCTCCAGTGACTGACTTCTATCTGAAAAGAAGTAACAATGACATCCAAGACTATCAATGATAACCAAGTTTACTGAGCTAGAAAGTTCCACTAGAATGGAAAATAAACCGCTCAAAATTAAGAGGCATTGTAATACAAAAACACTGAATACATCTGAATTATAATCAGAATTATTTATTAATCAATCTATTAAAAGTGTTAAGCAAAACTTTGTGTGTGTGTTGTGCATTTATTTTGTAAGGCATCACAAGATCTAAGATAAACATACCAGTTTTTTGTTGTCAAAATACAACTTACTGCAAAACATGATCTATATCAAAGAGTAGGTTGACTGAACAGTGAATACAAATTCAAATGGGAAGTTTTCTACCTAAATGGAATTCTTTAAGTCTGTGGAAGATTGCTGACACCTACAAATGCTATTTATCATTGGAACTAGTAGGAAAGTGATCCTCCTCCTCAGATAACTCACTGGACCTTATCCCATTATCAGCATACTGAAGGCTCCCTGAGTAGTGTGTAAATAAAACCACTGAACAGCAACAGAAGGGGAAAAGCAGAAGCCAGAAGCAGTTACAAATTACATCACACCATTTGCAACAACATTCATGGAAATATGTGTATGTGCGCCCTCGGGCTGACCCATATACACATATCTCTAGGTAGACGTGTATAATAAGGGGGGGGGAATGGAGACAGGTAGCAAAGTGAACATGAATGAATAAACCTGTGAGACTCACATGAAACAAAACGAAGTGATTGAAAAAAAAACCACTAGTACAAATGATAGGAAATTAAGAAAGTCTTTATTTTATACCTTTCTCGTTCTGGTGAATGCAAACTAGTATCTGGTCTCAAGCAGTTGGTACTAGCACTCCTAGCCCTGTCAAGGGAGGGCTGCAGTTCACTAGTGCCAGTGCATTGCATCCAGTGGTAGAAGAGAAAGACAAAGGAAACAAAGAAAGGAAGACCATGTTAGAGAGTAAAGCATAAAATAATGTCCCCTCTACATAAAATGTAGAATCACTGTGATTCAGTTCATAAGGGTGTGAGAGAGCTGACAGGATGGCAGTGCAAAATTTTGTTTAGAAAATGAAACTAAACAAAGATTATGCTTGAATTAGGTTGCATAATTTTTTTTAAAAGGGTCTCAGACTGAAAAAAAATGAGACTAAAATCACACCTTCTTATGAAAAAACTGGATACAAAAAGCACTAAA
This sequence comes from Helogale parvula, assembly GCA_004023845.1. NCBI lineage: Eukaryota > Metazoa > Chordata > Mammalia > Carnivora > Herpestidae > Helogale > Helogale parvula. The sequence goes on from PJEM01006944.1 coordinate 45,290, forward strand.
ACAAAATGCCTAAAACTTCATTACCAATAACAGATGCCACACCAAAACAAAATGAAGGACATCAGAGGAGAAAAAATTTACAACTCGACTATTTTGGGTTACAACAGTAGACAAGGGAAGTGGAAGGCACGACTTCCAAATGTTCTTACCTAACCAATATTTCATCAGTAAATCTCAACACTCTGGTGTTAAAGCATTCATGATGAAGGGGAAAGTCCTGTCTAGTCACTGACTTGGTTTTGGTATGTGCAGGCAGAATTGACCTTCACAAATTAGAATCATTCAAAAATAAAATAATATAAAATTAATTATAATTAAAATCAACAAGCAAAACAACATAAATGACAAGACAACTAGAATTCTGATATTTGTGTAATTAGATTTCATTTAGAGAAGTAATCTAGAATTAATAAATTTTATAATTAATTAGTTATTTTTAGATATCATTCATTTAATGTTTCTCTGCATATAATTACTTTCAAGAAGAAATGGCAGTGCTTTATTAGAATTTAAATTTGTTATTTTTAGTAGGCAAGGGATTCAGGATTAGTTTATCACTGGGACTCACTGTCATGACTCTTACCTGTAAATATTCCAGTGAGAACCATTCTCTAATAAAGGCATCTTAGGCGGTAATGTTTTATAGTGCCTACCAAAATGTCTGGAAGGTGGTCACACAAACACACAGAAAACAGAAAAATATACGTGAAGCAAATTTTATGAAGACACAAAAACAGTAAGAGGCCTATAAAGCTAAAACCAAAGATGCATTTTTTTTCAGAATAACCACAATACTTATTTGAAGGTAGAAGAATTATTAATATATGGAATCATGGAATCATAGACATTTGTCTTCATAATTAAGATAAAGGCTCAAAATTATAATTTAATTGCCTTAATTTGAAAAATATATGCTAGCAAACCTCTGTGAGTTAATCAATATTTAAATATACTCTTCAATCCTTGATTTAATATTATACCTGCTTCTATGGAAGTAAACATATTTACTTTGAAGTATGAATAAAATTTGAGAATTTGCTATTTTCTAGCAAATAAGGAAAATAAAATTCATGTACTAACCAAATAATTTATGTAATTTGGGAAGTAAAATGTGACTGAGAGAGTTAACATTCTAGTAATTAGCAAAGTGCTGAGCAGCATGGCAGGAACTAAGCTGGTCACAGCACCGGACTACAGAAAGGGATGGCATGACCAACACATCAGGTGACAGCAGTCGAGGAAATCCTTTCCATTTATCGGCTTCTGAATCCAAATCCAGCCACAGGTAAAACTTATCACTGGAAATCAAATGGGTTGGGCAAAAGACACAGATGAGGATATGGATTTTGATTTGGCAGAAAATGGCAGAACAAAGCCCAACTTCATCTGAATACTTTTAAGATCTATGGGGGTCTGTACTACACCAAGAGCAAACTAGTTCCAGTTAATTATTTTTTTTGATAATTTAATAACGTTCTGACAAATTTAATTGCTGATTATGAAAGTCCCTAGTCTATTTCAACCTAGATTAAAATACAATAAATAAGCACCTTACTGGCTTACTCATATTTATACTACGGCCAAATCAAAGGAAGTGTCTTAAAGCTTCAGTTTAAAAATATTTTAGAGTACCATATTTGAACACTAATTGAAGACAAATTTTACTGAAACTAAGGATTCTGTTTCACAGACAATAGAGTCTTCTTTTCAACTCCTAACCTTAGCAAATTATCATTAATAACAGGTTGCTATATAACTTTTTAAAGCAACCAGTTCAAAAGGTGTTATTCAGGAACATTCTAACAAGGGTTAGCAAAGAAAGTGAAACAGAATGGAAAATGGCCTAATATTTATTTATTGTACAAAGGTCTAAATCCTGCCTTAGCTTTGCCACTTAATGATGGACAGCTATTGAATTTTCTGTAGAACATTACTTTCTTGGGTTGTGTTTTTATGAGAAAATTGTTTAATGGTTAAGTAAATAAATATTAATTATTATAAATGCTAAATTATAAGTTATAAATATAATCATTGGATATTATGTATTAATTATAAAAGTAAATAGAAAATGAATTAAACAACATGAGACAGATTTCTTTAGTATATGACTAACTTACTGTGCAACTTAAATCAGTAGAGAGGGTTGTAATTTGCAAAGTTTCCAAAATCTGTTTGACTTGCAAACTGTTTTATTGGCACAGCACCAACTCCTCAGAATCTAATTTTGGAAAAACTTGTTTGGTGGAAAATGTCAGTATACCTGGTTTTGAATCTTTGCTCTGTTACTTATAAAATTAAACTTTCTCAGGATCTTTCCTCATCAGTAAAATTAGGATAACATTCATATCATATAATTACTCCCAGGGAATTGAGATAAAGCATATTAATGATAACATTATGCTTGGTAGCCAATGAATTTTATTTTCCTTATTTGCTAGGAAACAGCAAATTCTCAAATTTTATTCATACTTCAAAGTAAATATGATTGTACAAAATAATGAAATTACCAGTATATCATACTTTTCATATCCTGGTATTTCACCTTTATAAGTAGATAATGTGGGAAAAATATATTTAGCTGTGCTGATTAGACTATTGGTCTAAATTTATTTTGTTTCATGTTTGTTTTTGTTATTATAGTTGTAGTCAAATCAACAGGACTATGAGAAAAAAAAAACCTTTCTAAATTTGGAAACACACTGTTCCCACTAACAAACTATTTGTCAGAAAGAATATGTAATAGTAAGCCTGGGAAGCTGATCATTATAAAGAATTTGTGATAATTTTTTACAACGTTTCTCATTTTATATTTTTTCCCTAGTTCACAATAATAACTAATATTTTCTCATTTTTTTCCTGTGGTGCTACAAGCAAACACGGAAGTAGTTATCAGTAGCCTAATTATATCTATCTGTCTATCGATCTATCTATGAAGTTGAAACAATTCTTATTAGAATGACCATGTTTGCAATACTGAGCAGAACCACAAGTTCCATGTAGACAAAATAAATCCTGTATTTGACCATGTACTGCAGGTTCTCCAGTTCTAGCTCTTTCCTTCACTTTCCTAAATTTTATTGGCCAAAGCATTTGAAAGAATCTGTGTATTGGTTTATTTCACGGCCTTCCTACTTCCTTACTTTCTATTAACTCTAAATTGACAACAAATATTTACAGACTGCATTCTATGAGTAATCTGTAAGAGATTTATGAATTAACTTATTTATTCTGATGTGAAATTCAAGATGTAATCAGATGAAAACAAAGTATCAGGTTTTTAGCTCTAGTTTACAGGAGAATATTCCATCCCCTTTTCTTCTCATCTTTAAAGAAGCATCATATTGTTTGTTGCATGTTTTTAGGAGGAAGTCTATGTTGCAACCCTTCTGGACTGGTGGGGGGATGGAGGGAGGGAAGGTTTATAAGTTAAAGATCAAATATTCTAATTCTTTATCAAGAAGGAACCTGATGCTCAGACAGCAAAACATGATTGGTGAAGATTTTATTAAAAGCAAACAATATGTGGGGCGCCTGTGTGGCTCAGTTGCTTAACGTCTGACTTCAGCCAGGTCATGATCTCATGATTTGATCACTGAGTTCAGGCCCTGCATCAGGGTCTGTGCTGCCAGCTCAGAGCCTGCAGCCTGCTTCAGATTCTGGGTCTTCCTTTCTCTCTGCCTCTCCTCTACTTGTGCTCTCTCTCTCCAAAATAAATAAACAAACATTAAAAAATAAATAAATAAAAGCAAACAAAATATCAACAATAGTAGAATCCAAAAGGAAATTTTAAAAAAGCTAAAACAAACTTATAATCATGAAACAATAACACTGCCATACACAGATCAGACCTCTTGTGACTAGACAGGTATGTGTGCATTGTTGGGGGGGTTGGGGTGGGGGCTGCTCCCCGGTGAGCATTTAGAATTGTAATTGCAGAAATCGGTTCCTCAGTTTTAGGAATGTAGAAAACAGTTCCACAGAGGCTCATCAATCAGTCTCTGGATTCTGAATATACAAACAGAAAAGCAGTCTGTCTGGATTAGAATTAAAATATATTTGGAACCTTTCCACAACTTCCAATAAAACAAAACAGATTTTGAAGTAATTTAACATATTTGTCATCATACGGTTAAGGGAGAGAAGAAAGAATAGTAGAATGGAAAGAGAGTCATCACACACAGTTACCGTTACCAAATCCCTGTATTTACCTGGTAGTATGGAGGCATTCTGCACTTCGTCCTCGTTTTGCTCTGGGCAGCATAAGAAGCTCACTGCACAGACAGGATGGGTGGTGAATGGAACAGATAAATCATGAGGCATTAAGTGACATGGGTTATGCCAATGGTGTGCCGATGAAAACATGAAAAGGGAAGAAACCAGATTGTCTGCACTAGCATATTTGCTTGAGAAGTTAAACAAAAAGAAACATGACAGTATTTTAAAAAATTTAAACAATAAAGTACAAACATTATGGTCAAAGTCCTAGCTGTTGCTGATTTGCTATTATATCTCCAAGTGACTTTACAGAATATTAAAACAAAACTAAACTAAACCTTCCCCCAAATAAGACATTAGAAATCTATTTCCAATTTCAGGTACTTGGATGTTTTAAAGACCTTTGAAAGGCCTATACCTCTGGCCTTTCTGAGGCTAACTGGAACCATAAGCATGATAGTCCTCTTGGTTTCTACAGACACTAAAAACACAGTATCACATATTAGTTTTTTTAACCAATCATGAATATAGTCAATTAGAATTGTTTTATTTTAAGATTGATACTTTTTCTACACTCAAAGTAATCTCACTTTATTAAATGCCTTGGTCAAGAAGTTCTGTTTCCATCCTCACCTAAAAACATAGTGGCCTCAATGAATGTTGACAAAGTGACCCTCACTCGACTTAACTCAGGCTGAGCAGTGTAGAATCCTATTTCCCAGACCAGTTCTTGTCTCAGTACCCAAATGGCTCCACTCTTGAAGGTCATAGCATCACTTCCCACAGTAGCATGACAATAAAGGGTTAAGAAGCTCTATTGAGTTTTATGTCCTGACTACACAGCAAAAAGTCAATCATCAAGCACCACTGTATCATTTCCCTATTCCTTCCTGAAAGCTTCTCCACTTTAAAAAGCCAGAAGAGAATATTCAACAAGGTGGGTATACTAAAACCTTAATTCAGATTCCAGGCTTGTGGTCTAGCATATTATATGGTTATGTGGTTAGTTTGAGAAAAAAGTCTATGGGCATGTAGAACAATAGAGTCGTAATGTAGATTTTTAGTAATTGTGTCCAGGAAGTACTTGTTCATATGAGAAAATCCATCTTCTTTTGTACTTTATAGACATATATTTATGAAAATTAGGTATATAAAAATATACTTAAGTCCTTACAGAAACTCTGCAACATTGTCTTTCAGGTGACCTGTATCCAAAATTGTTTTATAACATAAAAAACATATTTTTATGATTATATAAATAACATCCCAAAGACTGCATCCCACAAAATAGAAAATATTTGAAAATTGCTTCAGTAGGCTTCTTTCTAGAAGTTAGAAACAACAAACTATACATTTTTAACTGGCTAAACATAAATTCTGATCTGTAAAAAAAAGGACACATTATGACAATATAATGTTAGCCAAGTATTTCTTAGAGTTGCATTTCTATTAGATTATCCTAAACAGTTGTTCCTTGAGAGTTCAGTTTTGAGTGATTAAATACTTTTACTTTCTAATGTAGTATGCCAAGATATCTTGTCATATATTAAAACAGAGCAAAGAGAAAGTTATAATGTTGAGATCGTAATTTGAACAAATACCTGTCTTGTTCTGATAAATACTGACTATCCACATCTCTGGATCTGTGATCAACTGGACTTCGGGAGGCATCATGGTGTCTGGTTGGAGAACGTGACCTTCTTGTTGGATGAATTTCATCTAAACTCCTAAAATGATTACAAAAATTCATATGCATCAACGTGTATCATCTTCCCAAATCAGGCAGACAGACTAATGGGGAAGGTTTGACATTAACTGGCAAAAAACTGGCATGGCTTAAAAAGTGTTGGCATCATAACCAAATAAATATTTTGTCAAAGAGCTAAAGGTATTTATTCTGAGTGCTCTGCCAGAGCTACATTTCTCCAACCTTCTTTGTATCTCTGTCAAAAAAGGACCACAATTTTCATCTACATATTTAATTACAGTTTCAGAAGTATGTTTCAGGATAAGATAAAACACAGCACCACATTACTTATGCTTTATATAGTTTTTTAAGCATTTAAAGTGATTCAAAGAGATAACTCTAAATTTCTTAAAAATACATTCTGCCTCTTAACCTCTTCCTCTTTGCCACTTCTCTCCACAGGTCATTCACTATCATACACTTTTTCCTAACAGGAGAGAAAACTAGCAAACAGAGTACAAGAGAGTTAGTCAAAAACTGTGCACACATAAACTTCCTCGACTCCCTGGAAAAAAAACATTTCTTGAGATTCAAGAATAAAAGGACATTTTGGCTATAAATGATTCTGAAGAAAAGAACCTGATCGATCAAGCCATTATTTCATTTCAATAACAGTCTTGTGGCAGCTTACATGTATGAAAATTAAAAAGCGCCGTCAGAGACACTAGCCCATCGCAAAGCCTACCTCTGTAACGGCACATTTGGTACGCGTGAGCGCGGCCTTCCCTGGTCATCGCCGCGGTGAGGAGACACTGAACGTGAGCGGTGATGAGGTGTTCTCTGCTGTTCCGGCACAGTTAATGTTGTAGATTTACTTTCTCTAGCACTAGACCTATAACCTACTGGCAAGAGTACACACAAAAAATCAGTCAGTATTCTTCTATAATGTAAACTTTAATGTGGAAATATCAGATTACATCTAAAGCAGCCACTGACCTACAAAAATAAATGGCATGCAGTCAATATTATGAGCCTTTCTCTTCCAAACTATTAAGTATACGTACACAGAGTGTAACATACATGCATAAAAACAGGCTACAGATTTGTTCAAAGGTACCATGGAGATACTGAATATGAATATGACAGTTGATGCCTCAGACATTATGATGAGTTAGGATAATATTTTAATTCAAAAATAAATGTTAGTGATTTTTCAGCAACCCAAATCAAGCACTTGACAGGAAACTATAGTTAACAGACAACTCAATGCTTAGAAATTTGGTGTCTCTTTAAATGTTATTTGAATTTTTATTCCACGTGATAAACTATTTTTAGTTGGATTTCATATGGTTTTGCAAATAAGAAAATGAAAATGTCATCATATCAATTTTAGTTAGCAAAGAAAAGGACTGGATCTTCACAATTACAAATACTGACTGAATTTTGCAAACCACATATAATACTTCAATTTTCAAGTGAAAATAGTGTATGGATGGAGATGACTATGGCAATAACGGAGAGAAAATTAACCCTCCGATAGAAACGGTCATCAAATCTACCTCAGACATCTGAATCTATTCCACAAATGCGTTGTTAACATAATTAATACAGTTAACATAACTGCAATTAGAAATAAATTCTAAAATTCAATCTCTCTTGAAGCAAGAAGGTTTATATCATCTCTGATTTAGTTAAGATAAAACAACAATCCAATCTCAAATCCACAGTAATAGTTTAATTTTTTTTTTTTGCAAATGTCATTGTTTGCCATTATTGAAATGAAAATAAAAATTCTGTGGCCAAATGAAAAATGATTATATTTACAACATGAAACATGAAAACGTTAAATTTAATTGGGCAGTTTAAACTCTTCTTCATTTATTTACTTGATAACTCCTACGTTATTTTAAAATATGCCATGAAACATCATTATTAAAGGCGGACTAAAAATCCCCAACAATTTATTTTTTGTGATTGTATGATCTTTTAACTAAGCTTAAAGTATAAGCTTAAACATTTTGTGAAGTGAAATTTGAAAATATTGAGATTAAAGAAGTTCAACTATTCTGTCATTCTAAAAACATCAGTATAATGACCAAATAATATAACCATAAATGTTATAATTTATAATTTCATATATTCATTTTATAACAAAAATCATAGCAATTAAGCTATTATTTTGAGTTTTGCATAGGAAAATTTCTTTGCCATTGTTTAGTTGTATAAACTGCAATAGTAAGTCTAGAAATAAGCCAACTAAATTTACATGTAGTTAATTTATTTCACAGCTCTTTATAAAACATAGTGGTTATTTTTAAAGATAATTAATCCAAAGTCTGAATTACATAAACATTTCAAATTACCACTTGTTATCACTTGAAAACATTTTGTATCAATTATACAATAATCCTGGAAGGTCAAAATTGAATTGGGAGCACCATTTTAAGATTTCGATGAATATTCATTATATAAGTAAAATTTTCATATTTGATATAATTAATTACTATGAAATGAGTTGATCTTGTTTGAGAAGGCTATAAATAACTTTTTTCTCTGGGTTCTTTGTATTTGTGTAGAAAGTAAGATGTTTTGTTTATCCTACTCTAATTTGTATTCACAGTTGTTGCTGTTTTTTTACCTTTTAATTTGTTTTATTATTTTTTAATGTAATTTATTGTCAAATTGGCTTATAACCAACACCTAGTGCTCGTCCCAACAAGTGACCTCCTCAATCAGTTTTTTGATGCTTTTCAAGATAATTTGGTTTTCATTGTATTATTTTTAACTTATTAATGACAACACATATTCTAACTTCAGAAAAAGTAGGGAGGAAATTAATATTTTATTCTCATTTCAATGTTTTAGTTGACCCAAAATTTGTTTGTTTTTCACTTTCTGTATTTGCAATAATGATCAGAAAAGTCTTGCCCATATAAGGGAATTCTGTGTATGATTATTTTTATTCTTCTTAAGCAGCTAAAGTCACTTATCTCAAATTACAACAAAATTAAGATAAAGTTAATAAAAAGTAGCTCTGAATGTCTCAGCTAATTTCAAAACCTTAGATTCCCTAAGTGGAGAAAGGTAATACATACATCAAACAAGAGCACAGAACTCTGTAGTTCTAGAAAGGCAAGCATATTTTTCAAAAGAAAATTAAAGGTTCAGCTGTGGTAGGACATCAAAATAAAGGTTTTGTGGGTGTCTGGCAGCTTCGTCAGTTATGTGGCCAACTCTTGATTTTTGGCTCAGGTCATGCGCTCACATTCATAAGATAAAACTCCGTGTCAGGCTCTGCAGTGACAGCACGGAGCCTGCTTGGGATTCTCTCTCTATCCCTCACCCACTCCTGTTCATGCTCGTTCTCAAAAACAGAAAGAAAAAAACAGGTTTTGAATTTCTTCGGGAAACACAGAACCAGAATCTTGAGTATACTGAATATATGCAGAATGGGTATCTACATCTAAGCAAATTTCTCTTCATATTGGATGCTAGGAAATGTAATAACAAATTTGTAGTCAACCTCTAAAAGCACATGAGAATTTATCAACATGCTTACTAGCTTATCCCTTCACTTTATTTTAACTGCTTGCCCTTATTTTATCAATCTTTCATCTTTCCTCTTTATTTAAAATTTATTGTATATTACTTGCTACATTGTATTTTTCACACCTAGATTTAGAAGCTACCATATGCCCATTTTGGGATCAATGGAAGAGCATACCTGAAAATATAAATTAATGCATTCTTTCCATTTTTAATTTATGAAGAGACTTCTGGAACACAACATATTACTTATTGGTTATTTATTCATTATATTCAATTAAAAATCTGCCTCATTACTTTTTAAATACTAAATTAAAATGAATATTATTTGAAATGACAATTTAGGCACTCCTATATGATATAAGAGATTATATACGTTTATAAAAATCATGAATTGGCATTTTAGTAGTATAGAATAAAAATATTTTTAGAACTCAGGGGTTTTTGGTCATATTCAAGCACTGATTCCACCTGTAGTGGGCCCCATAACTTCCCACTTGGGTAGCTGTGTGATCTCTCAGGAAACGAGAGATCAGTAATTTCGTATTTATTTAATTGACTGTTTATGCTTTCATCCATTTGCTATCCTGCCTCAGCATAAAAAATATGAAATTGTAGGTGAATAAAATGTGAGAACCACACAAAAAAGTAAATTCTATTTAGATGAACTGGTAATGACAACATTAAGGCTGATTAACATCAAGTATTCTTGTTAGAAAGGCTTGATGACTTTCCTACCAGGAATCATCTAATTCCTATTTAAATATGTCAATGGATTTAATGTACAATCACCTTTCCACTTTAAATTTTATAAAAAATAATATTCTATTGAATGTTGTGCTAAAGTTTCTGTGGAGAATGTGTCTAAATATTATGATACTTTTATAAGTAAAAAAAAAAACCCATAAAATAAAACATTAAATTTTACCAACTATTATTTAAAACTCTCCTCATCTGATACAAAGAGTATTATCTAAGAATACACATGGGCACAGCAGCAAGTTTATTGTTTTTAAGAATATTTGCTAATATCATATAGTGATTAAATACTATTTTTTCTCCGAATTATAGGAAGCAAATGAAAACTAATTTTAGAGAACTCTCCATCATTTCTTGTAGTTTTAAAGGAGTTGTATGTTTCTCTCCAAATTGTGAATTTAGTCACTTGTGTGGAATCAGTCTACTGACTTTACCAAAATCATTGCCCTCAAATTAAGTGCATATCCATCTGAGAAATGACATAAAGTAAGGGGTCATATGTCATTATTTTCCTAAGGAAATGCCTTTAGTAACTCATATTTATATGTCCCGATATTTTCACTTTACTTCTTATTTGATATTTCCTTACTTCGTATTAGTAAACCAAGGAAATAACAGGATTAGTACCAAGGAAATTAGCCTTTACTACTTGGTTTTCTCAAATTTCTGACAAAAAAGAGTCAGACGAAAAACAGAGATTTGAACCACATAATGCCACAAAAAATTTTACTAACTTATAGAGTGACAAAAAGATGTTGACTTAAAATGAATACTGAATCTTTCTAAAGCATTTCCTTATGTCAATACATACATACACATTCTAGATATAATAAGTGGTAAACACATCACAAAAGCATTAAAAGTTAAGCCATGCTGCATGCAATTTTAAATCCTGCCATGCACCTGTCTCAGTATATTCCATGGAAGGCTACTTTGTTTTCAGAAACAGAGGAAGAAAAATCATAGGCATAAAATAAACATAAAACACAGGAGAATGGAATTTTTATTTGAGAAAATGAACCATATCCTTTCAAAATGAAATTCACATTTTTATTTATGCTCAGAGCATTGTGAAATAATGATTTCAACCTAGCTAGCCATGCTAGAAAAGAACCTAAGTTAAGTGGGAATGTTCATTAATAGTTACAAGTACATTTTAAACTTTTTTTTTAATAATTTGGAACACAAGTCACCATGGAATAATATAATACTGATTTCTCTGTGCTATAAATCTCCAGTTCAGTATCCTGAATAAGTCTGGAAATTGACAGTGAAAACAAGCATAAGAAGCACAGTGAAGCAGAGCCATGCTCTTCACCCACGCACCTGGAGGAACTACTCCAATACCATCATCAACCTCATAATCTGAGATGTCACTATCACTGATTCGCTGAGATCCTGCACAACAGTAAGGCAAACAGATACCTCTGTGTCTTGTTGGCTTATGAAATGTAAAGTACAGGGTCAAAAAATATTTTTTAAGCTAGTTACGTTACTACTAAATACTTCTGAACAAGAATAACACAACTTCTAAGCTGATTTAAAAAATTGTTTGTGATCCAAGGATAATGTTTTCTCAGTATTTTCTCCTTAAATAATTTAAGACATAGAAAAACCGGAATTTCATACAGTAAGATTGTAATGTTTCAAATTATTTTTTTATAGATTATTGTCAAATTGGTTTACTTATAACACCCAGTGATCTTCCCCACAAGTGCCCTCCACCACCACCCTCCTTCCCTTACCCCCTCCCCCTTCAGCCCTCAGTTTGTTTTCAGGATTCAAAAGTCTCTCATGATTTGCTTTCCTCCCTTCCCCTCCCCATGGTCCTCTGTTAAGTTTCTCCTGTTAGACTTATGAGTGAAAACATATGGTATCTGTCCTTCTCTACTGATTTATTTCACTTAGCATGACATCATCAAGATCCATCCACATTGCCACAAATGGCAAATTATTCTTTAAGTGTATATACTATTTTCTACCCAATTAAGTGCCCTCCTCCGGAGTTCAGGGTGGATGGGGCTGGGTGGAAAGGTTAAAAGACTTCCTTGGCTGGAGTTCAACTGAGGTCATATTATTAAAAAAGGCATCATGGCCCTTTATAAAACATTTATGTTTACTCTTCAAAACTAGCCATTATACTGCATTAAATATTAGCTTTGAGAAAATGATTGGAGAGGCATTACTATGAAAAATTCAATTATATGAGGAACACAATTGGGTTCTAGATTACTAAAATGAAGCTTCTAAATTTCAGCTCATTAATTATTTAGTCCAAAATCAAAATTTAATGGATACATGCAGAAAAGAATACTGTTTTTCCCAGTCACCAGATGAGTAACAACAAACATGTACTTTCTGATGTGTTTTTTAAAATGTTTCTCATGAATAACAATATTAAAAATACCAGTATCTATAAGGTTATCAAGAACTTTATAAGTAGCAACTCATCAATAATAACAACCACTTTACCAGTTAACCAATCAACAAGTCAATCAGTACTGGGCAAAGAATGATAATTCAGAGTTTTTAAACTTTCAGCTCTGGAATCCTTATACTGTACTATACATAATACTTTTATTAGGGAAAGTAGAAAATAGTTTTGCCCAAGTCTCTTTATATAAATAAATAATTTTCTAATATTTTTATGTCTAATAAACATTTGAAAAAATCTTGAATGTTAATCTCTAATATGATCATAAATAGTTTGGTTAAGTAAAAATAACCTTAACCTACTTTGTAGTTTTTTGCTAGAGCTTTCTCCGTGAACGTGTCGCCTGGGCATGAAAGGGGATGGCTGAGGCAGAGGTAGTGAAGACTCATCATGCGTCTGAAGTTTGTACCAATGTGGCTCATCATCTAAAAGTGCTGTCTCCAATTCAATGAGGATCTGAAAGGGCAGTTCTTAAATTAAATCAAGCACGTGGCCAAATCGTAACATAAAAGCAATCGTAATCAATACATATCACAAAAACTTTAATAAATAAGCATTTGGCTTGAATCTTTACAATATACGTCACCTCGCCAAGAAATTCACTCTCTTCTTCTTGTACTCTTGGTTGATCCCACACGGTTATTTCTAACATCCGTTCTCTAAAATCTCTACGATGTACATGTGAATAGACAAATGTTTGATTCCATTTTGGTTCTAGTACTTTCTTTACCGTTTTAGTCCTCCTTTTGCTTTTATCACTGAAAAATAAGTATGGTTTATAAATGAAAAAGCAAAGTAAAGTATATGCTGCCATCTACTGTAGTGACACATAATCCCACCATTGGGATTTTTACTATTTTTACTTTATAACTTTTAACATTAAAGTCTAAAAGGATCCTAGAGTTTAATACTATTCTAATTTTAACTACAGTGTTAGCAGTAGTTATGACAATAGATCTATATGTACACAAAGGTACATTCCAAGTGATGTACAGCTATGTAAGACTAACAGATGTATAAACAAGGTAGTGAAAAACATTTTAATTGGTAAATTATTTTTTTAAAAATACAAGGCTTGGGAGATTTTTTTCAGGGAGAAAGTTTATTCCTTCATAGAAAATAATTTATTATATTTTAAAACTATATCACAGGTGTATGTGTATGTTCAAACTCATCAAAATGTTCACATTATCATTTTTGGTACATCAATTTTACCTTGTTAAACCTTTTAAAAAGACATAAAACTATATCCCAGAAGACAATATTCTACCTTTTCTATTAGTAATAATTTTTGCATATTTTTTCTAAAATTATTTACTACCTTCTATCTGGAAGAAAATACATTTTCACATAGGGATTCCTGGGACGCCCATCTACTCTAGTCGGTAAATCTGTTGCTTGCAGAACATTTACAATCAGCTGGTGTCCCACTTTATCATACCACAGCTTCACCTGAGATTGACAAGGAAAGGAATTATTTGTAAAAGCCCTAAGATACAGTTCTACAAAAAATACCATTTTTGAAGAACTTTTGAGTTATAATTTTAAATACTATTTTTGAAAAAGAATACAAATTGGAAAGTGTAACCACTTACAACTTGACTTTTCTCTTTATGTATTTTAGACATGACTTATAACAGTCAAGCCTATCATGCTATACTCTCTTAGATCATGTTATAAAAATAAAACTGATAATAATTTCATAAAAAATGGAAGAAATGGATACTGAAATAACTATCCTTGTTTTTAAATGCTAAGTGCCAGTATTCAGTGATTATAAGTGACTTAACGACCTTATTGTGGCTACATGCATTTTATAGCACCAAATGTCATGGAAATAAAATGAGGCTTGGTGAATAAACAATTTACCCAAGTGATCAGGAAGAGTTCAGGAAACCATTTTCTCATTTACTTTTCATACTTCACCTATTACAGGTTAATTTTCATGAGAGAAGGAGAAAAGAACAAGGAAGGCAGGAAGGTGCATTATATACCTTCAGCTAAGTGAAGGCCAAATAATGTTATTTTTACTAAGATTTCATAGTTTGAATAAAAAAAAATGGGGGAATGGCACACCAAAATACTACTGTTGAACTCCTAAACACAAGAACTTTAGCAGTCAATATATTTATGCTGGAAGTAAACAGTGTCAACATTATTATTTTTTTTATTTAGAAGTTATTTTCAGTTTTGTAGTTAACTCTGAGGGAAAATTGTCTAATGGCAATATATATATATATATATATATGTATATATATATATATATACAACTTATTTAATAGTCACTATAAGAAAATAAATAATTTAACATAGGATTAGTCTTTCATAATGTAGGGCAAATTAAGGATTCAAACTTGACTCCATATGAATCCATCTCTCTGTTTCCAGTTAGGACCAGAGATGTTTTTCAAAAAACCAAAACATATTTTTATCCTTCTTGGAGTACAGGAGGAGTGTTTCAGAGATTCACATACACAAAGATGGCAGGGAAGATAAAATAAATAGAAAGGACTGTACAACGATATCAATCTACTAAAAATAGAAGTTAAAACCAGGAATGGTTTTAAAAATAACATCAAGCTTACAGTTATCCTCTTTGTTTAATTAACAAGAGAAAAACAGCAAAAACAGACTATAGAAATCCATACATTACCAAAGGAGGAAAAGTACACTATTTGCAGAATGGTTTGAAGCAAGTTTTCTTTCAGTTATGAATATAAAAGTCCTATGTTCTACCATAAGCTACATAGGTGTGGCATTTTATCATGGTCAGCCATCACTTCCTTACTCCAGCTTTTCCCCACATCATATGTAAAGCAATAATGAGAAAAACTGTAGCTTTTTCAGAGTGATAATCAGATAATCAGATTTAGTGTTTCACTAAATGTCTCAAGAAAGTAAAAAGAGTATTTTAAAATTTTTTCAGGCTCCAGGCTCATAAGGTTAATGAAGTGGAACATGATTTTCTGAGTGTCTTATATCTTACCAACTGACCTTGGAAACTCACACACAATATATAATGGATATTTTATTTTGTTATGTTGTCATTTACCATTGAATGTTTATAACATCAGGGTATATTGTAGGCACTCAATAAACATTTCCAAATAAATATATGATTAAAAGCTAATCTAATACTTTAATAAATATATGCAAAATTGTTGAAATAGATTATGGTATTAGGTGACTACCAATATATCATAGGCTTCAAAATAAGCCATGCATTTTTAAGGATGGACTCAGAACTGTGAGAAAATCCTAAAGGTCCCTAACATGAACAAAAAATACTTACAGAAAGTTGTCCTGGCAAGACTTGGGGGGCATCTTTTAGAGCTCCAGGACTTGTTGGAGAAATAACAGAAATGGAAGGTCTTTCCATCTTCTGAGATTCAAAGGAACTTGAACCTAAAATGAGAAAAAAATAAGTAATTTGTAATAACATTTATAATATATGTACAGGAATAAATATTTTTTATAAAATGTTAAGTGCACTTATTATTTGTATAAAACCATAATTCAATACCATCAATAACAGTAAAACATACTTCCAATTAGATAATCCTAGAAAACGATCATACTGTCTTCTTTGGTTAATTGCCTATTTTAAAAGAGTTAAGTATTTATAATGAAAAAATCAAATATTGTATTTATTTGCTCCAATTCATATTGGTTTTCTACATTCCTGGAGGGTATTTGTACAGTTTAGATTCTTGCATAACCTCGCACATAGGTAAAGGCTTCAGGCTTTATTGATAAGAAAGGTGGTGCCTGTTATTTAATTACCTTGGCCAAAGAATCATCTATTATGAACTGTCCTTGCTGAAAGTAAAATGAATGTACATATAATATAATTAGTGAGCCACATCTAGGCCTAGAATTTATCACTTTAAAAATAAGATTTACTATCTCTCTCAGTTTTGATGTTGAAATCAATCTGAATGTCTGAGAATGCTGTCTCCAGTGATTCACCACAAGAACCCATTCACCCTCATGCGGAGGAGGCTGGCTGTCCACTTAGCCTCTCGGTGAGGCTTTCCCTTCCTTTTTAAATAAGAGTTCTCCCTTCTCAGATCACTCTTAAAGTGCACCTTGACACCATTCACAGTAACAATGTCTATAGAATGCTATTACCCCAGCAAGTATAACTTTAAACTGACAGCCATTCAAAATTTAGCTTTACTGATAAAACGCTCATGGAGCATTGCCTGAGGGTATGTCATCCACATATTTTTTTGTCGAAATACACACAAATTAAGTCTAACTTAAGCCGCATATCATCACTCTGTGCCCTTTAAAGATGTTAAGAAAGAGTTCCATAAAATTATTTGTTATTATGCTTCTTTTACCAAGGGTCCTTAGGATAATTTTTTCTTGGGTCTTAGTACAAGAACACTTTGTTTCTAATAATCGGTTTGTTTTAGTATTATAGCAGCTTATTTTTAAACAACATTGATACTACAAATTATGTAATTGGTCTCATTTTCTTTTGTGTATTGATTATCAGAAAGCTCAATACTGAATATGGGCTCATCTAGCAGGTATGCATGTTGGAGACATTTGATATACAAACCTAATCTTTAGTTCCTTATTTATCCCACCCATACATTTTCTATCTCCTTATAACAATGATTACTTGGATCACTTGTTTTCCTCTTAAATCACCCTGTCTTTTGTATTTCTTTTTTTTTTTTTAATATTTTATGTCTTTTATTTTATTTTGAGAGAGAGAGAGAGAGTGAATGGGGGAGGGGCAGAGAGAGAGGGAGACACAGAATCAGAAGCAGGCTCCAGGCTCTGAGCTGTCAACACAGAGCCTGATATAGGTCTTGAACCCACAGACTGTGAGATCATGACCTGAGCTGAAGTCGGACGCTTAACCAACTGAGCCCCATATTTTGTATTTCTGTAAGATGGGGTCCATAATAACCCTTGGTCATCAAGCCCAAGGGATTGAATTTAATGGCGATCCAGTGCAAAGTAAGTATCTGTATCACTTCCACATTCTCATGAAAACTTCATTACCTGTCTAGACTTTATTGCACACATTGTCATCTTCTATCACCTGGGGTCTCTTTAAAGGCTATGTAGATAATTCAACCCTTTAGCCTCACTGCCCTGTGACTCCCTTATATCCATTGAACTTTACCTCTACTCTACCTACTTATTTCCACAATCATAACTGACACTGTTAAGCTGTTTTTAAATTATCTGTTAGTGTGCATGTTTCCTCCACTAGAAGTCTAGCTCATGAGACTGAGCTAATTACCAATCAGACTGAACAGTCCAGTATCGCAATAAATTTTTATGTACAATAAACAGAACTAGTACTGGTATATTAACTGAATTTTGTGATGGTCCTGACCTCTATGACGCAGAGGGTATACTGCCAGTGAAGATTTTTGAATAGATTTTTTAATGGCTTTTATTTTATTTTGAGAGAGACAGAGAGTGAGTGGGGGAGGGGCAGAGAGGGAGGGAGACAGAATCCGAAGCAGGCTCCAGGCACTGAACTGTCATCACAGAGCCTCATGCGGGGGTCACAAAAAATGGGGGGATATAAAAAGAAAAATCTTAAAGTAGAACTTTGGGTTTCCAATGATTGTCATAGTTGTCAACTTCTGATATCATTAGAGACAACCTTAGTATAGTAATACCAATTCATTTATATCAAAGAACTAAGGCAAATAGTAAATATTTATTCTTTAATTTCATTCTATATATATCATAACAGAAAATAAATCTTAAACTCACTGGATTCCAGTGGAGGATGGGAGCTCTCAGGGATCCGTGGAATATCACTAGAAGAAATTAGGGTATGGTGAAAATCCCATTAGCTAAATTATCCTGCCTGAGGCAATCACAACCACATATATTTTAGTGGTGCGAACAATCCTTTTGGGTCTTTACAGGTGTGGAAATGGACAAGAGTTACTATTAAGGCAATTACTAATATGCATAATTTTCAAACACCACACACACACGCACGCACGCACACACACAAACTGCAATAAAAATAAGTTTTTATATATTTAACAACAAAACACTTCAACATGACAACAATCAGACTAATATTGTGGCTAAAATTACCACAATATTTTTACTACCAAAACAGCAGGTTTTGGAAATAAAAAATGTTAAAGGTAATATTTTATTTCAATTCTAGAAAATCAAAATGACACATTTTACAAATCAGTAATATGCTTTACAAACACATCTGAAAGAGTTTACTGAATGAAAGGGATGAAAACATTTCTTGATAATAAAATAATATGGTGAATATCATGGGCAAAGTTAATAAAAAGAAAAGGATGAATTGCTTTGGAAAATAAAAATGGTTCAAGCTTGCAACAAAAAAGCTAAAATATTTTATATATGTGAATATATAATTCATATACACATACATAACCCTATATAGAGATTTGTATCTCTATACTGAAGTTAGCTAAATATATGGCCATTTACTGTATGATTAGAAAGTGACTCGTGAGAACACCCACTCCTGTCACACTCACAAAGTACTCTGAATAAATGTTTAATTATAACCTCAGCTTAATCCATTATCCACTGTGACCTTAAGAACCCTGGACCAGCTTGTTTTGGGAAGTGTACTGCATAGAACTACTTTACCTCTGGTTTTTCAAAGATAGTTTAATATCAATTTAAGGAGATTAACAATATGCAAGTATTAACATGACATATTAAAGCAGACTGGAGTTAGTAGCAACAGAATTAATAGAATCATGTTAGAATATTATTTAAGCATTTCTAACCACTTACCTGTGACCTAACTTCACTTTGATTTTGATTTTTCTTTGGACTATTGTGTGTGTGTTGGCAGGGGCGGAGGGGAGAAATAGAAACAAAAACAGTTTTCTCTGATTATTTTCTGGACTCCTCATTTTCACTTTTTGTGCAACGTAATTTTCATAACCACTTAAAATTCATGCTTCTTACAAAGGTAATACATCCTGTGTTATTTTATAAGTACATTTTTACATATTATTATAACTAGTAATTTGTATAAGTATTTTGTATGATAATTAAGAGACTAATTTGCAATACCTTTGACACCAACTATTTAAAGAAACCAACTATATCTCTTCTATCATTTTCTAAATTTATCTAGGCAAATAAAAGTAAATTTTAAAAAAGATGCAATAAATTCTTAGATAGTACAACTTCTGTGAAAATCCGTCTCAAAGTCAATTATGAAAATTAGAATTTGGAACTCTAAAACCAGGTATAAGCTTTGGCTTTTTGTGCATCTATGAAAGAAAGATTGTGGAGAAATTGCAAAACAATTTTAAAATGATTTTGAATCAAAATTTTATAATGTTCATTGCTTCAGTAATATTTTCAGGAATAAATTTCCACATTTATAAATATGCCTCCTTAATTAGTTCTACAAGGTGGTAGAATCGTTCTAATACCAGTTATAAGTCAAGAATGTTATATTTGGTAGGCTGGCAAAAATGGTCCTTACCTCAAGATGGCTGATATTTCTTACACCATATTGATCAGTGAAAATGTAAGTTATATTTGGAATGATATGCAGAATTACTATGCCACTAAACTATTAATAAATTTTGCTTTCTGCTTTATATTATAGAACCACATGAAACATAATTATTAAATACACCTAGAATTATTCTTCTAGGATTCTAATAATTTCTCTGTTAACTGGAAAGTAGATGCCAGATTTGGTTTTTAAGTAAAATTTTGCATCCCACATTTTATTCTAACAATTTAGGATCTGACTATACAAATTATGATTTTTAAAATTATTTTCATGCAAAAGTGAAAATAATGAAAACGTTATTCCAGTCCACTTTAATTGTCTGTTAGTTTTTTTAAGGTTACCAGAAATCAATATTTTAGTTGATTACTTTTAAACCACTACATATCTGAAAGTATTTGGTAATGTGTACAATGCTTGATTTTAAATTCTTTTTTGAAATTTTGATTCATTTTCCAATTTACTTACCTCTTTTCCAGCCTCATATTTACCTGAGCACTAGAACACATGTCATGTAAAACTAGCATAAATTATAAAGTGTTGCTATTTAATAAAAGCTGGCATGGAAATGTACAATACTTTTGCAAACGTCTTCAATGTTTAATCTTAATAATCACCACTTAAAATTGTTTAAAATCTTCCTTTTATTTTAGAGTTTATATATTTTAGTATTATTCTTTGAAATATGTGACCACACGTGTTCAGTCCTTTGAAAATTAGGATAATTATATTTTCTTGTATGTTTTGCATTGACATATATACATAAGGACAACAAAAATTTAAGGCTATTAATTTTTCAACATATATCCTGAATTAATGGCTCTCAAATATTTTAGAGAACAGGGATAAGAGAGGGATTTATTTCCAAAAACATATTCAAACATTAAGCCAATTATAAGGAGGTATTTCAAAATGTCTTCCAAAAAAATTACAGACTGGCAAAAAGAATATTCTGGGCTTTGTGGGTTAGCCAGGAAAAGCCAACATGTGGGGGACCCTATACACAGATTTTAAAAATTCCCATTGGCTACAGATAATTACATTATGCTAAAAATTGAAGTTTAAAAATATTATACCAATTATTTTGACCAATATTTTAAAAACTTAAAATATTTCACACTCACTTAATTTTAAATAAAAGTGGGCACTACCCATGGGTAAAAATATGAAAAAAATATTCTCTTCTTAGTAAAATAATAAAAAATTCATGTAGATATGAAACAATTACTATTTTAAATGTCATAAAAAGATGAGTTGTTAGTGACTCCCTTTACAGAAACACTACTCCTTAAGTTAAATTACTAAAAGAAAGTATTTTTAGTTTATATCTCACTTCTGAGAAATATGTATCAATATATTTTGATACTACAGTTGTTAAATTGTGGAGCTTCTAAAATGTAGTGAAGAAAATTCAGTATTCAAGTTTAAAATGTTAAGAAATTTAAAAAATATAAAATGTATGTTCATAATTGAAGAAAAACTATCCATGTTATTAACATGTACTACATGAATGTATAAACTTCTTTTTAAAACCCTGCTAATACATGTAATTTACTAAACTTAAGAAGTAAGTTTTTTTAGCCTTACCCAATAGGCCTTGAAACAATAATTTCAACTTGAGGTTCTGATTTTGATTCTAAAATAATGTTGTAAACTTCTTCATTTGTAGCTCCCGGCAGGGGTTTACCATTCCATTCTAGAACTTCATCCCCTTGAATTTAAAAAAAAGGGTATTTTTTTACCTTATATATTCTGTTTATTTTTCTTATCTTTTCTCTTTTTTAACAAAGAAATGCAAAACATATACAAATAGTTTAATTGTCTAGGCCCTGCTCTCAAAAACAAATTGACTGACATATAATGTCAGCTGAATGGTTCTTCTAAACACTTTTTTCTTTTCTTCTTCCTTTTTTTCCTTTTTTCTTTCCCCCATAGAATATTACTGGTCACAGGAAACAGCACAATACAAAACTACCTTTATCTTTTGAAATATACCAGAAATAATATAAAAAATAATCTCATGCTATGGGATGGAATTAGCACAGCCTATTTGGAAACATTAAAAAATAATAATTAGCAGCATGTCCTCCATATAATATAAATGCAGGCAGCTCTATATGTGAAAGATTCTTATTTAACTCTGGATAAATCCTCCTTTATTTTTGGTTGAAATAGCAATTAACATTTATTAGCATGAATTTTCCAATTATAAGTCATGCTTTGTTATCTTCACCAGACGCACAACAGAATAAAAATGCATGAAAGGATTTGAATTCATACCCATAGGGCAACGCAGGTAGCTATGGCAAGGTTACAAAGCAAGCAGATGTAAAACTGTTGCATGACAGTTAACCCACTTCCAGATGTTCATAACACACACATTCTATACATAATATATATTGTGAGCTTTAAAGTAAAATTAGAAAATATAATAATAATATAATATAAAAAATTAGGACGGTACTCATTCTTTGCTAAACATTCTAAGACTAATCAAGGAGAATAATATAATGTTAAAATAGATGAGTTAATAATTTATTGTTGATGTTTTAACTAGAGATTTACCATAGATCATTTAGGAAAAATTGGGAAAAATTATTTATTTTCATGAATGTTTAGAGCAGTTTTAGATCCCAAATGGTTCTCTGCACAGTACTCTTCAATTCACAATAGCAGGCTCAACTGAAATATCCCAATTTCAATGATATTTTGAGATGTCTTAATTTTATTGTTTCTGTTCATCTTATTCTGTGTATGTAATGCTTTAGTATCTAATATATGATGAACTGATAAATCAATATGATCATTATATATAATATATGAAAGCTAACTGCAGACATGAGATGTTTCAGTTTTTAGGTGGGTCTTCTAAAAGAAATGTAGAAAAATTTTGTTTTGCTAGGATTATTTTAAAGTATTTTTCCCCAAATGTTTGCTTACTCAAAAATGAAAACTAAATATTTAAAAAGCATGTAATGCTGCTTTGGTTTGATAAAAGAGTATGGTTAATATTAGTAATTAGGTGATTTCTAATAGTTTGACCTAAGAAGTTACACAGCAAGGTGTTTTAAATAGGCAATGAATATACTTCAGTGTTAAAAAAAAGAAATAAAATATAACTACAAATTTAACATATATCCAGTCTTTTAAATTTGATGAAGAACTAACTTGACAATAAACTATAAAAGAAAAAAATTAATAAATTTGACCAAGAAAAGAAATAAAGTTTGTATCATGTGAATATTTGTATGGGCACGTGTATGTGTGTATGTATGAGAAAATGCTTTCTTAAACAATATTTACACTGATACCTCCAATTCTATCATGTTCTACTTCATTTTTTTAAATGATGGGTGTAAACCATTAAAGTGACTATATAGTAATGAGTTACAATCAACATTTTGTAAAAGCACTGAATTATAAAATTTCTCCCCTTTCTAGATAGCAACCTGGAAGCATAACTCTTAATATCATATTAACTTAATACATGCATTTATTTACTAATCAAAATCTCCTAAAGTAGAAGGTGGTGTCTTTAACAATATTTATTTTTAAATGGATAATCTCTTCAGGCAGAGATATAGATTATGATGATGCAAAGATAAAAAAGAGATGTCCTCTGTCCTTGGTAGGGGAGATATACAGGAATGAATATCTTTACTAAAATGTTACACACAATGATAGGAGCTCATCTGAGGAAGAGAAGGAGAGCCAGGTAGTGCTAGGGAGATAGTAATTAGGTACTGTTCCAGGTGAGATATTAGGAACCACTTTAGAATCAAGGCAACTTTAGATGAGTTTTGAAGAATGGAAAGGACTTCAAAAGGTAGAGCACAAGAGCAAAAAAGCAACCAGACAGACAAGAGGCAGGGACCAGGTCTAACAGGTGGATAGCTTGCCAGGGATCTATAGGCAGACTGCCATGGCTGACTGGTAAAGTGGATGGTAACAGAGTGGTTGGAAAGGTTAGTAGAGGACAGAACTATAGAGCTTTGACTTGAGCAGGCCATGACTGGAGACAGTGAAGATTTTTAATAAGGAACACATCAGTGTCAACCTTTATTTTGATAATTAAACCAAGTAGTGTTATAGTGCATGGACTTAAGGGGAAGAAGCAGTATGGAAAGCTATGGCAAGATTAAAGCAAGATTGCAAATGCTGAACAAAGGTCATGTTAATAAAAAACACAACACTGTATAGGCCAGTGATGGTTATATGCAAATAGAAGGATGACTGTTCATAAAGTATAATGTAAATCAAACAGAATACATGATCTAATTTATTAAAATACTTCTTTCAAATGCATCAATTGCTTTTAGTGAAAAGTCCACTTCTTTGTTTTGCAGTTATCTGAGCTGAGCTTTTAATATTTCAGATTTAAGTTTCTCAGGCTCTAGGCATATGTAAATGAAATTATATATAAATTATATAAATGAAATTAATCACTAAGGGATATTTTATATAGAAAACCCCCTTCACTGACTTTCTTAAGTAATCTTCTATTAAAATATAAAGAAAAATCAAAAGCCATTATGTTTATAATCTGCTCTGCAAATTCAGATTTCTGTAGTTATATCAGAGCACTACATTGATTCAAGGGATTCTTCTACTTTTTTAAAAAGAGATTCATAAACTTTCTAAGGCTTATTTTTCAGTCTTTAAACAAGCAAAGAATCAGTTTATTGATACAGTCCAATCTGATTGAGTTATTTTCTTATTAAATCACAACAAACACAAAATAAGTCCCTGATAAACAATAGTGTACTATACCTCTATACATCTTCAAAGCTGTACATACTGCAGATGGAGAGAAACCTCTGACTTGGATTTTCTCCCTATACAACACCTGCATAGGAAGTCTCTATCAAGGAAAAAACCTAAATGACTTTGAACGGATATCCTGGTAATCAACTACAATGAAAATGTCTTTAATGGTTATAGAAAACTTTTCTATAGGTCTTAGTAATTACAATGTTAAGGTATAAAAACTGAAAATAGCCTAGAAATGTTCTCTTTCTATGCGCTATGGATTATTAATCCTCAATTCTATAGTTCAGCTTTCTCTATTTTCTTTATAATTGTTTTTCAAATGCATAAGCAGACACTCCAACCAAAAGAATTCTACTAAACTGTGAAGTACACCAGAAAAAATTGTTAATATGATTTTAACTAAAATAAAGGGTAAATAAAGATAGATTTTAAAGAGTGTTGCTACGGAATGCGGTAGATGTGAACATATTAAATGACTTTATTTTATCATGTTAAGGTTTCAGAGCGACATAATTTAAATTTCCAAATACCAAGAAGTAGCATATCCGCACGAATACATGTCACAATAAAATTAACAAATTATATGTAATCTGTGTAAGAAATGCGATTATGATTGTATTTTACTAAAAACACCGCTACTGATAAGTGTTTTGGGACCACTGTGAGAAATGTTAGTAATTATAATAGTTAAAACACAAAGAATTAATTAGTGATATTATTTTTTCTACAAAGCTAAATTGTTTTGTATTTTTGTAGCAAAATTATAAAGTCGTCCACAAAAATTAGTAATCCTGCAGCATTTTGCATCTATTTACTTTTACATAAATAATAGATTCCTAATCTTACTCTCTCCAAATTGCTATTGATGTACAGTTACCTATTATTGCAGTAAATATCCATGCCAGGTGAAAAAAATCTTCATCCATGCACTAAAATTATTTATTCATTTAACTGACTTATATATAACTTACCCCATATTGAAAACCACCAACTCATGCAAAAAGTACACATTGTTTAAATGTTAAAAAGAAACTTTACCTGCTCGTAAGTGTCCAACTACATCTGCAAGGCTACCCTTCTTTACTTTGGTGATGAAGGCACCAAGGCGTCCTAAGTCAGTCATTTTTCCTCCAACAACCTGGGTAATAACAAACTTATAAGTTCCCAAGATTCATATTAAAACATAAATTTATTGCTTTGAGGAATTAATCTTACAGTCTTTTACCATGTATTTAGTATTGAGTGTAGTCAAATTAATAAACTGAAACATATATTTATTTAAAAGAGTGGCAGTATAGTTTTAAAAAGAAAACATCTCATCATATTTGAAATGACAATGTGTCCGAAGGAAGTTCATGTACTGATTACTTATACTGACCTAACAATACAAAGGGACCAAAAATAGTGTATATCCTTAGAAGACAAATGCAAGGTCTTCCCTACTTTGAGAAGTGTGTGACACAGTTCACATTAGGGCTCATTTTTCTTTATCCTCAGAGTTCATGACTATTAATTAGAATTAAAGTTCTATATGTACATCATGCCCCCTTGTCACATCAGATCTTTATCCCTTTTGTATACCTTTAAGTAGAATATAAGATCTAAGACATAAAGACTATGGATTCAAACCAAGAATAGGCCACTTCTGGGAAACAATTTACCATGGTACGATGAAATTACATCTGAAATACATATTCTGATCTAACTCTTGAAGTCTGAGTTGTATTACTGAATGTTTAACACTTTCAACTGGCTTTTTCACCACTGTAACTAAAACTAAGTACATCAGAAAGGTTCTATGTTTAATTTCTCCCAATGCAGGCACCAAGTGTGTATAAATAAAGGTGCAAGACATATTCTCAAAGGTTGGGGCTGACCCACTGTACTTTGAGATATGCCCATTAGTAAAGGGGATCAGAATTATTTCATAGCAAGAGAAACAAATGTTAATAATGAATAACATGATACTATTAAGTGCATTAACTGAAGAAAAGTTTTAGTTGGATTAATAGTCAATGGTTTTGAAAAAGTCAAATTAAGGCACGACTATAATACAATATATTAGTAAATAATTTTTAAGCCCATTTTTGAATGTTTCTCTAGGTTTCTGAAAGCAAATAAAATCATGTGATTTATTACACATACACATGCACACACATGGTAAAAAGTGTATATATATTTTTCCTATAATAAAACATAATATTTGCAATTTATTAGTTTTTCCTTATATCTGTTGGATGTCAGCTAATATTTTTAAGGGACATATTTTACTCTTTTGATACCACCATAAAGTCTATTGTACTTAAGAAACAATTTCTTTAATGATGTTTTATGTTGTTTGTCAAGATAAAATTATGCAGTCCACATTATCTAACATTACTACCTCCATTAAAACCTTCTTAATGTAAAAATCATCCTTAAACTTCATACTCAGATAAAATATTATTTTCCTATATTTCATTGCAATTTCCTAATACATTTGTATGCCATATTAATAAAATGATTTTAAAACATTAATCCAGATAAAAATACTCTATCTACCATAATACATCAATATATGAACAAGACACATTCACTAGATGGATTTTAGTTTGGAGAAAAGAGGAAGATATTTAAAAATCATTGTCAGAAACTTTGATGAATTCAGCTTGTACTGTAATCCACCCTTAAGAAACATTTTAAATGAGCATACTTACTTTCAGACCCAGTAATGCACCTGATTCTTTGGGCATGGTTGTTCTCTTGTTCAGAATAACACGTCCAATTAATCGGTCCCCCTCTTTAGATGGTTGCCACGTTACAGGATGCTATTAAAATACGGATAAAGTTAGAAAAGATAAGTTGTTTTCTTTCCTATAGACACGTAATTATTGGCTGTAGCAAGATATGATTTCCTCAGTTAAAGTCACTCTAGAAGAAATTATTTTGGTGGGTTGTACCCTCAACCTACAACAATTTGCATTTACAGCGGCTACATTTTATTTGCAGCAGATTCTTAAACTAAAGTTCTAAGAGTGGTCAGTTCTTAGTGGTTCTAAGTAAATCTCTAAAAAATTGTTCTGAGATGATTAAATTGAAATTTAAATATATCTGCTTATAGAAAGAAAACCTATTCTGTATTTTGAGCTGTTAATGTTAATATCGTTAACCAAATAATATCTCATTTATATATAGTCATTTTAATAATTGCTTTTTACTTAATTTAAAATTGTTAGAGGGGCAACTGGATGACTCAGTTGGTTAAGGGCCCCACTCTTGATTTCGGTTCAGGTCATGATCTTATGAACCCTAAAACTGAGCTCCACTTCTGGCTCTGCATTGACAGTGTGGGAATGCAGGGGAGGGGCTACTTGAGATTCCCTCTCTCTCTCTCTCTCTCTCTGCCTCTTTCTTGCTTATGCATGCTCACCCATGCACATGCTCTCTCAAAAATAAACACTTTTTAAAAAGAAAATAAAATTTGTTATAATCATTTAGTGATTTTTTTTCCCCTTCTAAACTGTACTACCTTAAATAAAATGAATATTTTCTCTCTTAAAATATAAATAGAGGGCACCTGGGTGGCTTGGTCAGTTAAGCATCTGACTCTTGATTTTGGTTCAGGTCATGATCTCATGGGTTGTGGGACTAAGCCCTGGATCAGGATCCTCTCTGACAACAAGAAGTCTTCTGGGAGTCTCTCTTTCCCTCTCTCTTTGCCCTTCTCCTGCTCGCTCATGCATGTACTCTCTCTCTCTCTCTCTCAAACTAAATAAATAAAACTTTTAAAAAATGTATAATGAAACAGAGTAAGATTGCTATCTATCACATATCAAACATAGATAGGACAATGAACAGCACACATTGTCCCTAAGCTCCAACTTTCATTTCCCAGAAAGCTTACCGAACTAATAGGTGATGTTTCCCGGCTATGCCACGTGGCAGGATCCAACCAGTAATAATCCAAGTCACCTGCACCATGGGGGTGGGGGGGAATGAAAAGTGCAATGCTTTAAAGTAGAGAATGCGTCATTTTAAGTATGACTTCTTCAGTCTATAAAGGGTTATGAATATCATAATCTTGAGTGTGTACATCCCAAAATGATACACCCCTGCATTCCAAAGGCTGTAACCTAAATCTTTGGAATGAATGCGTGTTACAAATGCATTCCATACTATATACTACCTTTTATTCTCATAAATCAGCCTAGAATTACACATAGAAGGCACTGAAAGAACTGGGTTAACCCACTCCACCCTCCCTCGAAAGACTATCCATATCAAGGCACAGCCTGCCATCTAGTGATGCTGATAAAAATTTTGTTCAATGAACTGAAATAAGTATTAAAACTTAGAGTCCCCCTTTCTATTCTCCTGAACTATGTCATATTCTTTCAAAATTAG
The DNA here is from genome assembly GCA_004023845.1 of Helogale parvula. Classification (NCBI taxonomy): domain Eukaryota; kingdom Metazoa; phylum Chordata; class Mammalia; order Carnivora; family Herpestidae; genus Helogale; species Helogale parvula. The sequence continues at coordinate 74,600 of PJEM01006944.1, forward strand.
CCTCTGGTCTCTATCCTCCTCCCTCATCAGCTGACACTAGCACATCCTTTTAGCACGCAGGGCTGAATAGAGTATCAAGAATAACTTTTAACAAGAGTACAATACAACCAACAGGAAATCAAATTGTACTAGAACCATAAAAAAGACTCAAAAATCCCAATTTTGTAAGCATGAATTTATAAACCTATAATTTTGATTTTTTTGGCTCAAAAATATAATACTAAAGAGAACACCTGAGAAAAAAGGGAAAAAGCAACAGAAAGCAGCAGTGCTTTCAGTATTTGGATAGGAAGAAAAGCCAGAATGGGTGAAGGTGAGAATAAATTATTTTACATTTTAAGTATTACATTAAATCAATGAAAAATTTTCTCCTGATGGATCTTGAAAAAGAAAACAATTAAGGAATGTGAGTAAAGCATACCAACTAACAGTGATATATCTAGCTGAGTGTTGGGAAAATACATTTTTCTGATATCTGTGAAAATCGCAAAGTATTGTATGTAGATGATAGGCATGGCCCAACAGGCACTATAAAAGAAATGTGATAGAAAATGTAAAAGGGTTTAAAATCTGCAGGCATTAAAAAACCCATACACCTAAGTTTCTTAGTAGTTATTTCCCTTTTCATTTTTAATAATATCTTAGAGGGGCACCTGGGTGGTCAGTTTTTGAGTGTCCAACTTCAGCTGGGGTCATGATCTCACAGTTTGTGGGTTCTGGCCCAGTGTCAGGCTCTGCTTCGGATTCTGTGCCCCTCACCCAGCCACACCCCAGTTCGTGCACTGTCTCTCTCTCAAAAATAAATAAAATATTAACAGACTATATTGTTAAAATTCGCTATACAGAGTCCATATCCCTTTTAAAATCACATATTTTAAAATATGTACATGACTTGGTGCCAATGACTATTTTCTTTTGAACCACCTCAGTTAATGGAATATAAAGAAATTGTAAACAGACAGGGTTTTTATCCTTCTTTTATTTTTTGCCTGTTTGTAAACTTCAGAGGTTTTTGTTTTATTAATTTTTTTCTTTGACTATAACTGACACAATGTTACATTAGTTTTAGGCGTACAACATAGTGATTCAACATCCCTATACATTATGCTGTGCTCACCACAGGTGTAGCTGCCATCTGTTACCATACAATGCTATTATAATACCCCTGACTAGATTCCTTGTACTTATTCCCATGACTGACTCATTTCATAAATGGAAGCCTGCATCTCTTACTCCCCTTCACCTATTTTACCCATCTCCTGCTTCTATACTTATTCTTAAAGTTGCTTTTGTCTTTACTATTATGACACTGCTCCTCTTGAAATAAAAACTATGTATAATAATAATAAAATTGTAATTGCTATTAAGTAAATATCATTCAAAAGATTATTATAATTCATAAAGCTTTATCTCCAAAATTTCATATACTTCTGAGTAAGAAAGCCTGATGACTTCTTAAATGCTGAGTAAATTTGAAATACTGTGAAAAATTAATAGAATACAAGATTTGTGGGGCTTAAAGAAGAAAATTAGTCATTAAGTTGAAAGATGAACTGCTTTGAAGAGTCTTTGAGGTTAAAAAAATGACAAAATCCATCCCATTTAAAAAACTTCAAGCGAACAAAGATTTTTATATCCTTCAATAACTTAGATCTTAAAAACTGTACACCTTCTCTGGCTCATGCTTCAATTCCTTGTATGGTGTTTCAACCATGTGCTTTACTCACCTTGTCCTAAGTAAATCTAGATATACATATCTGATGAATTTTCCTGTGCAGAAATTGATCCTTATATGCAAAGAACCAAAAGCTGATGATTCTGGTACATTTTGGTGATGATACCAAGCTCACTTTATTATAAAAACACTGCTTTCAAGCAATGGTATCCTCTCATCTATAAGCTTTGTATAATTATGATCTTAAATGGGAAGTCTAATTTAATTCATTTAAGATGGGATAATTTTGGTCATACATAGTATTGTTGATATCTACTAAAATGTAAATTTGAATGTATTAAGTATAAATTTAAAAAGCATTCAATATTTTAGTATGCAATAATATTTGTACATATATTTAATATACAACTACACTTCATATCCTGAATAGTTTCTAACAGTATTCTTAACACCCATTTCATTATCATCCATTAAAATATAATGTTTTTGCTTAAGGACTTATGAGAAATAATCTAAAACTTAAATATGTAGTTTTAAACTTATTTTTTCTTCCCAAATAATTACTAAATGTTAAAGATGTTATTGACTTTTTAAGTACTGCAATTTGTCTTTATAAGTCATATTTATTCATTATTAATGGACTCAATAAAACCACCTCCTAAAATATTCAGAATCTATTATTTAATTAATATAAAACACTTTCCTTATTTTTATAAAGATGATTAAAGAAACTGATTTCCAAGTAGCATAGCTACAAAATGATAAATTCATGGTATTTGCTTAAGGACCTGATACAAAACCATTTAGGTTTCAATGTTCAATGTAACTATAAAGAAACAAATGTACAATTATCATTAATTTAGATCCAGGGATAGATCAGTCTACTGAAATGGCTCAAATTCATAAATAGCCAAAGTTCAATAGTGTTATAATTTTGAGCATTATTTTTTGTTAAAACTTTAAAAATAGACTTTCATCCTACCCCTTATGAAAAAAGTAGTGAACTTTCATCGCACAAATAAGTCAGCTAAATGACTCCCAAACCTTCAGTAAAGAGAACCTGCTTTTCCCAACCCAGGTTATTACCATCAGAGGATGTAACAATGTATAAATGTTGGGGCCCAGTAAGCAATAATAACCCTCAAACAATATTTTACCTCTTGAA